>KZ875331.1:15193-31532 GCA_003456935.1 Machilis hrabei
ATACAGTATATATGTACATACCTATGAAGTATAATACATACACAAAGTGGTGAAATTAAAGGATAACTAAGAAGTCGTCACACAAGTAAACTTGTTTACAGACGCAAAACACGCCAGCAGCATTGCTGCAGCTTCATTGACCTATATGCCTTTATTTCCAAGTGACCAAGGGACACTGTGTCAGTATCTATTATACGTACTCTATTAAATCATTCATGAATCTGTTGAACAAAGGCATGTGTTGAGTATAACTATACTGACTGAAGTTCACTGAGGGAGTCCAAAATCATTATGGCTNGTTACTGTACAGAAGTGAGAACATGGGTAATGGCTTTATTGAGGACAAAGAGCTCAGTTGTGTAGAGACTGGTGGAAGGTAGAAGGTTAAACATAAACCTGTTATTATTTATAAGGCACAACCTACATCACCACATTTTTTTTTATCCTTCAGTGTAATACGGTGTATGGTTAGGGTATTCCAATAAAATGTCCACAAAGAATTGTTCATATATACGAGTTGGTATTGTCTGCAACAAAGATAACAAGTCTAGGCGGAGAACACGTATATTAAAAGTCCAAGGAGGACGACGGCTAAAACCACGGTGTAAAATGGAGGTGTGTGAATCTCTTCAGCTAACATATTCATATGAATCCCAACAGGTCGTATGATATTAATTATTGTTGCCTACAATGCTACATGTTTGGGTCGAAAAACTTTTGCATAGGCTGGATTATGTCGAAAATAGCGGAGTTTGCACTCATAATTGCAAAGATTCGTCGTAATCAAAGTCACCATTTATTAAATAAGTTTCAACCACAAATGAACGGTGTTCACCATTCCACACCTGAAACTGAAATGCTATGGCAACCGAAATGGCAAGGCATATGCTGATCAAAGATATACCACTCAAGCACCCACTGCCAATACAGTCCGCGCAGTAGCCAATTCAAAAAGGGGAGATCATTCTGCTGGACCTTGTACATTTCAAAAATGTCCCACATAGAAATTAAATGGCAAATATTCTACTCGCGTTCTTTGTTTTTACTCTTTTTATAGTTAAAATGAAAATAATATCAATTTAAGTTCTTAAAATAGGAGTGTATTATGCATATTCATTTCATTTACCAGAAAATTAAATCACCTTACCAATGGCACCACAAAGAATTTCTTTTGTTTAAAAACAATGTTAAAAATTTACATCTGAGCACATATTCATATAAGAAATTTAATATGTATGCCATGTATATATTGGTTGATCTATTTGCTTTGAAGTTATTGTTTACATCAGATACATTTCACCCACAAAGTTGTTGAAACACAAGAATAGTCGTCTAGCACCAGACACGTTTTACTCAGTTACCTCTTGGGTGTAAAATGTTCCATAAATTTTTATTGCAAAAATAAACTGATCGCCTATTTTAAGGTTTTATGATGTAAATTACTTTACTCATAGTTGATTTAAAAAGTTGACACTGGACATATGTACCCAGTAGGGAAAAAATGGAGAAACTCATGTCATACACATCACAAACATAAGTTGTTGTTTATTGTGCATGTTGGGTTTTAAGACTTGTTAACTTAAAGAAGAAATTTTTTTCACAAGTGAATGGCTTTTCTCCTGTGTTGCCCTTTTGTACGACACAAACAACAGGCTTTTCTGCTTTACATTTGTTTTTTGTGGTTTCTTAAAGCACAAGATTAGCAGAAACCCTTTCCGCACGTCTTATGAGCAACATCTTTTCTTCTTGTGTATGCAGCCTTAAAAGTAGTTTTCATATACACTGTCATGGCTANTTTCCATTTTTGTACGAAATTCTTTAATTTCCTCTAGATTTTAAGTAGTATATATTGTGTCTGTTGAAATTCTGTTATATCCTTTTGAGTTAGACAACCTGAGTGGATAGACACTACCAGTAGTGTTTACATTGTAATTGAATGTGCTATCTCTGTTTGTATATAAACCCTTCACTTGTGGTGGAAGAGGAGAGACACGCTTAAGGTACGTGTTGCGTTGTGTTGTCTTTTATTATTTTCGAAGTTGTTGGAAGTAGCCTTTACTCTGCTTATTAGTTGTTGTTGCTCGATTGAAGTTGTGGAATCATATCACACAATAGTTAAGAATGGTTTAGGTTCACATTCATGCTCAGGGTACCAGTGTGGTACTTACGGGATATTTTTAACGATTTCTTAATTACGTTAAAGCTACACGAAACTTGTCAAGTCGTCAAAATATTATCGACACAAGGAAAATAATACGCGGAATCCCGTCTTACAAAAGTTTAAATACATACATCTAATAAGTAACATAAATTTGCATATTGACATCATAACACAATAATAATTAGTTAGTGCAGCTTTGAGTAATGGGAAATAATAAATTAACATATGATATGATTGGCTAACAAAATTAAGTAAAGGACTTATATCCAATAGAATTATATCATATCTATTTAAAAAACACGTATTTAGACATTTTGANTATATGACATATAAAATATACTTTCTCATGAATGTACATGGGTAGCTGAGAAAGTAATGTCCTGCATTTTTTTTCTTGGATGAAATGCAAGAAATTTACTTACAATATAAATGAATGGTAACTTTACACATACTATTTCTTCACATAATCTCCATCAGCTTGTACGCCCGCGCGAAACAAGTTCAAGCATACCTTGCCTGTACCAGTTCTTGTCCATCTTTAAGTGGCCCAAAAATAATAAAATCAGAGGGAGACAGATCGGAACTACTATCAGGGGGGTGAGGGGCTGATTGATGGAGTAGTATAGTCGAACCCAATTTGAAAATTGCTTTGCAGATTTCCAGACTTGTGCGAGGGCGTGCACTGTCGTGGTGGACCAACATTTTTGCTGGATTCTTGTGAGGTCATACTCGGCGGAAGCGCTGGTTGGGTTTATAATTATCAGGGTATTTACGTACGCGTCTGAATTATTTGTCTCACCTCTTGGCATCATATGCACAAGAATCATGCCTGGGCTGGTGGCTGTAGCACGACGCCTTGAGCGTGGCTGACCATGTAGCTCCGTCTCTCCACTTCACTTTTACAGCATGTAAAATTTCACTCTTCTATATTTATTATTAGCTGAGAAAAAATGTGGGCATTACTTTCTTAACAACAATATCTATGTCATTATACAGTTTGGAGCCTCTGTTCTATCAAGTTTTCAAATATCCTATATGTGACCATGGTAACATAAAGTAACATGAATAGTCAGTAAAAAATACAAATAAAGAGGAGGATATCACCTCCTTACCACAAATAAATGTAACAAAAGTAACATTTTATGCAAATACAAGAGTTTAAATATATTATGTATTATAACAGCCTCCTATATTCTAGATACTAATAGCAGGTCTTGCTGTAGAGACAGATTCAATTAGGATAGTAACCCAAGAACCTTACTAATCACTGTACAGTGCTATCCACACATCCTTTAGTATTTTTTATATATAAACAAGCCTATGACTGGTTCGAATTTCTGTTGTGTTTATTCCCTTATTTATTTGTATTTATGGTATTTAATCATGGTTACATTTATAATTGTCACTGTAACTATAATTTATATATTTTTGTTTAATGTTAAAAATATGCTACATATTTGTAAAGTTATATTACAATTGGCACACAATTTCTTAGTATGTAAAGTACATTTGCATTAATTCTTTTATATATAAAACACAGAATGTTGAGCACACATGCTTGTCTATTCATATCCAAGTTTTCCTTTAGTAAATGAATATAGCACCAAGTAATAATTTCTACATGTACAATGTTTGTGTTCTTGAGTTTTTAGTATGCATTTTATGTTCAACATAATGTAAATTATAATTTAACGTATTTGATGAAGTATAGTTTAGACTGATTGTGCATAAAAAGACGCACAGTCTCAAAATATCGTTTATTTTTTATTTATGTAAACAGAAACAAACACTCTAGCAAAATCATGAAACCAGATTCATTTTCCTAGTATAGAAAGTCGTTACCATTTTGTGTTTAAAAAAATGGCCTAATTATTTAAGGCATACATCATTGTCACGATCAGAAGTATAGTGACCACAGATTGTAATTTCAATCTGTAGCCATGGTAAATTATCTCGGAATGAAACTAAAGTATTGCTCGAAACTATATTTATTAACTGTTCACAATTACACAAAAATATGTATTTTGTACAAATATGGTAGTTAAAGTTGAACCCACTGAAAACAAATAACCCAATTTTTATGTCATTAGTAAATATTAAAAAAAAGAACTATCAATGTACTTAATTTACTACACTATAAAAATGTTTTCATTATCATTTTTTTTGTGGAACAACCTTTCACACAAATGTCAGTCACAAAATTATAATCAGAAACCACTGCAGCTGATTCAATACAGAATTCCAAATCATAAAACACTGATTAATATTAAAAATTTATTCATGTAAAAATTCGAAACTCAAAGCCACTATACAAGGAGTGATTTTAAAGTAAATGCACTGCCCTCTTCTAACAAGCAAATGAGTATATTAGACCAGTGAGTTACTGAATAGCAATACAATAATGCAACCTGCTTAGATGCAATTATTCAAAAACTTGGCAGCTGAACAAATGGTCTCTACAAAATCAATTATTTATTTTTGTAGTTCACTTATTGCATTAGAATTATCCAACAAACTTGAAAAGCTACTATACAGTATTTGTGATGGATAAACATTACTCATAGTGCATTGTTCTAACACACATGTACTGTGTATCAAGAGAGGCATATTGCCCTTGAAATACTTGATGAATTGAAGTCAGCATGGATGTTATTCATATCTAAATCTTGTTGAACATAGTGTTAAAAAATGTAACTTAATTTTCAATTACCCTTCACTATCACATAGACACTTATAAATTATCAATGATGCATTAAATCATACAATTTTTCTTCAACATTCTCCATTTCTCAAAAACAAATTTGGAAAAACAAAACTTCATTACAACTTCTAAAATTGTCCCTCATTTCTATATTGTCCAACAGAACTATTTTTGAGGCATGGCAATCACTATCAGCAGCTCACAAGGTTGTGGATGTCAATATTGAAATTCACATGGAGTAGACCTACTATCCCAAAATTTATGCAAAATTATATATAAAAAATAATGAAATATTTGTAACGGTATTTACTTTTTATATTGCACTTATGCTCATATGTTTGGCACTTACTTTCAAGTACTGATTTATAAACATATTATCATGTTAACAAAATAGTTATTTATAATTCTACTATCTACAGTATATCATAGACACAGTGAATGTTACAAATAGAAAAAATAGCATTAATATATATATAAAAAAACAGACATCAAGTTGAACGAAAAGGGAGCAAGCTATTTAAATATATACTGAATTTCACATATACGAGAAAAAAATATTGTAAACATGTCATTATTTTACAAACTTAACTGAAGTGGCGGAGAAACAAATCAAAATTAAGGAACTGTACCATTATAACTTAAGCTACAAACAAAACTTTAAAAAATATAAATTTAAAATGAGATAATCTTGCCCTTCTAGAGCTCTAAACCAGGACCTTCGGGAACAATTTTCTAGCCCATACTGACGATTTCTCACACCTAAAACCATTCAATCAAGACATCAACATAGGATGAAGAACCATTCCAAAGGTCCCGTGTTAGAGCCCCGGAAAGAGCAAGATGTTCTCAATAAATCTGAACATCTTTCGTTTCATATACATACTTGAGACTGAATATGAATACATTTATGGATTGAAACATGAAAAAAGTAGTTAAAATGACCTTACAAAACATTATCAGAAAAATACCAAGATATATGGTGATAACAACCAAATATTAATGCCAGAAAAATGGCAGAGTTATATTATAATCAGAGACAAAGGACCAATACCACTGTAGATAATAATATCATCATTTGCAAAACAAATTCAATACACATTAACCAGACATTCTACTTACAGTCTGTTTATAGTGTAACATCTTCACATGATTCTGAAGGCGAAGTGCCCCAGCAAATGTCTTACTGCAAATATGGCACATAAAATGTGTACCATCTTTGTGAGACTTTACATGTTTTTGGTAGATGTAGTACCTTGAAAACTTTAATCTACAAATTTCACACCTCAACGTTTCTTCCTTTCTACGGAACTGAACACTTTTAACTAATGAAGTTTTATTACACTTTGACTTTTTATTATCAGTATACTTATTCTTCTTTGATGATCCTAACGTTAAGAATGTTTCAAATGGTTTTATGTTGTCACGTAGAGTTGCATTAACTATGTTCCTGTGTTGCTTTGAAGTCAAATCGGCCTTAAAACCTAATCTCAAATCTTTATTCTCTGGCATCTTATGTGTTAATTTATGCATAGTAAATAATGACCTTTTAACGAAAGACTTTGAACACACAGTGCAAATAAAGACTTTTCCTTCTGCATGAATAGACTTCATATGAGTTTTTAATGTCCATTTTGAACAAAAAGTTTTACTGCACACTGTACAGGGAACTCTCTTTTTGTTAACACCATGGGAATTTATATGGAATGTCATAGAGTCATATGTCACAGTCTTCTTACAAATTGGGCATTGTACCCATTTATGTTTTTCTTTTATGTGCGTTTTGATGAAATGCTTATCCCGCATGAAATGCCCGCAAATATTGCACTTATAGCCACTAGGAAAGTGCTTCTGACATATGTGACTGAGAGCATATTTTTTACTATCAAAACTTTTATTGCAGATGGTGCAAAAAAACATGGTACTATTAGAAAAAGATTGTTCTTCTACAAACTGTTCTACTTCCTCAGGTATAGCATCACTTTGTTCTGAACAGTAGTAAACATCTAAAACAGAACATGAACTAGAAGTTTTCCATTTAAATACAGTGTTTGTGCCATTGAAAAGTGAGGGTCGAACATGTGAGGTTAGAACATTTGAATAATCTGTGGAACTATCTATACCATTTAGACATGGCTGTATACTTGAATGTTCTAAAATATCACTTTTCATTATGGGCTGTGTATTTGAACACCCAGGAGTATTATCATTCATT
The DNA here is from genome assembly GCA_003456935.1 of Machilis hrabei. Lineage (NCBI taxonomy): Eukaryota > Metazoa > Arthropoda > Insecta > Archaeognatha > Machilidae > Machilis > Machilis hrabei. The sequence goes on from KZ875331.1 coordinate 22,268, forward strand.
ATTTGTTGTGTATCTACACTCTGAAAATTATTAATTTCCTTAGAGGTTAGTACACCTGAACACATTAGCTCCTGAGATTTAATTGAGGGTGGACTATAAAAATTTTCCACAGAACTGGTTATTGACTGAATACCCAAAAATGCTACGGAATCACTTTTCAAGGAAGGCCTCTCTGAAATATCACCTTTTGTTGACGGTATACCATTTACATTTTCTGAAGAAGAATGGTTCACTAAGGGTGTATATCTAAGAGAAGAAACACCTTCCACCGAGGCTAGTGTACTTGGAGAGTTTAAAACATATTCTTTCATTGAGACTGAGTTATTTAAGCTTTCAGAGGAATTGGTGGAAGTGTTTGTTAATGACTGTACATGTGATTGCTCTACAATAACATCCTTCACTGAGTGTCCTGTATTTGGACAATCTAACAAATCACTGTTTAATACTGGCAGTCCAGCTGAAGATTTATCTTTCTCTAGAGGTACCATTTCTGAACATATTAAGGAATCACTTTCAATCAAGGATTTAATACCGGACACATTACTGTTACTTCCAGTCTGAGACTGAACATGTGAACGTTCTGAAGAATCAACACTGTCATTTAAAATGAGAACACCAGAACTTTCTAAGAATTTACTATCATTAAAAAACATTTTCTTCTGTAGAAAACCCTCCTCACCTTCATTATCTTCTATTATCACATTCGTAGTCACAGATGACTGCAGAGGCCCCATCGCTTTCGTAAAAACAATCATTTCATTCTGGCTTGCTGTAAATTCTAAGGAGGAAAATTACTAAAATTACCATTCATTAGATGTTGATACTATTACATATTAATAGAAGTAATAAAATGTATTAAGGGTTTATCATAACAAAACAGTATTATTAAACCAATAGCAAGTGCTTCGTAGACATGTAAGCAATTTATGACACAAAATTAATATTTCACTCAAACACACACTCTTTTCTGTCCTGTAAACAATGTTACACACCCACTCTGCATACCACGAAGTTTCCTAATCGCTTTTTACTTTTTTCCAAAATTAAAAAAGGTACTTATGTTAACTGGACTATCTTCAAGATATTAAACTGTTATGCCATATCATAAATTTTAATCAGATAATTGTTTATTCATAATTGATCTCACCCTTTATAGACAAAATACTTAACATTTTTAAAGTAAGGTAAAATAAACAGTGTTTTTCACAATGCTTTGTATCGATATATTTCTGATTCTTCTTCAGGTTTATACATAAATAATACAAATCTAAGCGAGTATTAATATAACAATTTATATTTTCATATGAATTTTAAAATGAAGACTCATAAAAAAATCACTAAACTTAATGAAATAAAAAATACGGTATGTACAAAAATGTAACTTTAAAGCAACAGATAACTGTACACTAGTCTAGGTAACCACTTCTCATCACCAAATACAAAACTTGACTCACCTGGACGGAAAGGAGATAAGGCGGTGAAATGAGAATGTAATGTTGTTAAAGGAATATTGATACAAATAAGTACCCGATTGCTTAAAATGATACTAATGAATAATAACAAATCTTTGTATACATTGGGAGTTTTGTGCTGTCTTCATTGTGTAGTGCGGAGCTAAGTGTGAATATAAAGTTTGATGTTTCATGGAATGTGTAAACAACTGCCAGAAAATTTGCACCACTTACACTAATGAAATATTAGCCATATCAATTTTAATACTCATGTTTTTTCTTGGATATTATTTTGGTGTAATCATACACAGTAATGTAGTGCAAAAATATTGCTAATGTTTTTCAGTAATGGCTAAATAAGGGCATTTGTTTATGAATTTTTTCACAAGAAAATAGAACGAGAAGCAAACTCATTTTTTGCATCAATAAACATTTCGCCAGTTGAATGTTTACTAGTACAAAAATTATATAGTGTGTATAGAGTACAATGCATGATTATGGACATGACCCATTCAGTGGAAGAGTTTATACAACATTGCATTCATTCATCAGTAATGTTTTGCTTTCCGGAAATAAGGCACATTGCCGTAGAATAGTTCGCGTAAATTATTGCATGGGTTAAGTAGCACAGAAAATAATTTAAAAGTGTTGTACGGGCTTGAATACTTTTAAACCACTTCAGTTGGAAAGGTACAAAACGTCCATGTTGCTTATGAGCCATGGTGCTGATAAAGCTTTAACTGAGTCATTTGCAAGCGTGTCCAATATGATTAAGGTATGATTGCCGTCTGAAGCGTCTTTAACTAGACCGTAACAAATAGTATGAATGAGATGTACAAATACTTATTAATGCAAGGACACGACATTGTAAATCCTCTAAGGAAAGTTAAAAAATGTTCTTTAGCAGACGGGAGGACGTCGCGTACCCCCCAACTACAACCTTGTACTTAACCTTTTATATCCCCTAATGATATAAATTGAACTTGAACTAAATCTTGCTAATATCATACAATATTGTGAAAACACCTCTTATAACCTTGAAAAATAAGGAAAATAAATACTAACTATGAAACTTTTTTTTTCAAAATTTCTGGAACTTTGGTCTTAATTTATTTATTTGTAATATGCAAATGTTGTCAATCTTCTATCTGCTCTTAAACGCGTAGGGACTACGCTTCCGTTTGCGGTGGGCATTATAACGGATCACCAACATGGCCACCTACAAATTATTGAAATAAAAAATTTAATATTATATATCTTATTTCAAAGTAAATTTCTTATAATATTATTTATTCGCATGTTCATATGATGCTCATATGTGTTCAGTATTCTGCTTAGCCTCGCCTTTGTAAAAAAGAAAACAAGGCTCAGGCAAGTTATAGCCTCCTCAAGGCTACAGACTCCCATAAACGTCCAAGCAACAAGATGCTTAGACAGTAATGAACNGCCAGACGTTAGAAACGACCAAACTTTCTGGTTCATACAGTGATAAGCCTCTATAAGGATCACGAAACGCTCCTTGCAAGTGTTAAACCTCTATGCCTAACCTGAGTCCAGACAATTATTTCTAGACATATCCTGAATTATAGATGCATTATAGATTCAAGGCTTTTGCGAGACAAACACGTGTGCCTAATCTCATATATGGGAGTTTCTATATATGAAATTCGCAATAAATGAAAGTATGTGGTACTTGGTAGGATGTGTGACTTGAAATGCTATGACACACATAGCCTGGCAGGAAATACCCGCCCTGTAGACTATATATAAGCCGATACGAGATTTTGCGTGTCCTCTTTTCATTCTGCGATGCTCAGCCAAAATCAAATGCGATATTTCTTTTGCCTAATTTTATTGTGTTAACTTTATAATCGGTGGCTAACTGTCCTTCTTCGGACTTCAAAAGGTAATGTGTATATACATGTTTTATTACTGACTGAATGTTTAGTTATAAGCTATGTATCCTTTAAGTTGAAAGTATTCTCTGGCTAGTTAATCGGTATATACACAGACGATGGTCTCTGTAATATAGCTACTTTGGCATAATAAAATGTGATATTCAGATGCCCATCTTGTATTCACTGTGTACTCCTGTCAAAACTCGTTGAAGATAACAGTGCCTCTTCACGGTCACAGAATGTCCTGTAATTCACAATAAGCAAGTTGAAACATCTACCAAATGAGTCGCACCATATTTCGAAATGTCGCCTAGCGTTTCACCATAAGACTATCGCAGTCAAAACTGTGGGATCATAAATTCAAATAACAAAGTTTCTTATAGTTCAGTTGAAATGTCAGTAACATATAAGTTTTGAAGTTTTAATATCACTTGAGAAAACTGCAAGGTCTATAATGTATATTCCTTTGTCAGATTTGCACATTGATATAGATGTTTACTAGCCTTTCAAAACAAGTAGAACTCCTCCGCGATTATTTCTCATCCATTGTAGTGTATCAGTTAATTTTTACCTGAAGTCACTAATGGTCAAAGAAATGTCTGCAATTTAAACTATTTATTAGTAATTCCATATATTGAAGTATAAATGTATCTGAGGATAAGGGATAGGGGGAGCATAAAGTAAAAAAATATAAATAAGTAAGCTAACATTTAAGATAAAAATAATTAAACTGATGTATATCAAATTTTTTAAATGATCCCTTTAAAGGAATTTTTAAAAACCTATTGCAAAATTGCTTAAGAATGTCTAAGGGAACATATCTTTTCAAATATTTAACAAAAATCAATTTAAACTGGCCTGTTAACTTACGTCAACCTTCAAAAATCCAATAAACTATCGCAGTCAGATGCGTGGGACCATAAACTAAAAATAACTAACTAACAAGGAGGGCGGTAATAGTTGTTTCTTCAATGCTACTCATAGAAAAGATTAAGCTGACAAATGAGCAGTTTCTCAAGTATTGGTGGTTTATAAAGCCACAACCAAAGTTCATCATATATCGTAAATTACGATGGATGGGATGCATCTGATCATACTTTGTACTTGTGAGGTCAAGTAATCAAAGTAATTTTGTATCTAATATCATTGGCTATAAAGTTGGTGAAAAGATAACTAAAAATTTGACTCCATCACACAAGTACGTGGAACTCCTATTTTATACAAATCTGCCTGCTACAAACTAATGTAAATAATGTTCGCCTTTCAAAATGCTAAACCTGTCCTACCTATGTATGAATTTCAGCTATTCTAGTTACTCAAATTTTCTAAGCTCTTTTTGTAAATACTTTATGCTAAACAAGGTAACATTTACACACATTTAACTAACAAAATAATTTGTCAAGTATGTTTTACTTCACAATCACATTGCATTTATAAGAAAAAGTCCAATTCTTATGCTTTTTTTCTAGCGAATAAAATAGAGGATATGACAAACGACCTTAAAAAGATGATTTGAACAGTTCAGTCAAATGTAGGTCTAATTTAAGATCTAGAAATGCAACACATATATGCCAGATTATTTCCAAGGATCCTAGGAAAGGGCCAAAATAGATAAAATAATGAACTGCATCATAAACAGCTGGTGTGTGTTGAAAACGATCCTAATATATTTCATTGAATCATTTTTAATGATGTAACAAAATAAAATTTTCACAATAAAATGTGCCGGCTCACCAAAGCTTGAGTGCATGCCANATTTGGGCAAAAACTGTAAATATGCTGAACACTTTCAACCATAATTCGCTATTCCTTAATTCTAACAATTTTCCAGCAATTCCATGACGGTGGAAAAAAAACTGTAAACAAAAAGGCCTTATCTTTGGACAAAGATCGGTTCTGAAATATGACAAAGCACGAGCAAACTGCAGAATTGCTTCTATCAACATTCTGGCTATAAGTTAAAAATTCTGCATTTCTTGAGCCACCTTATTTGCCAGATCTATCCTCTTGGAATGTCTATTTATTGCTAAAATGAAATCAACCAACTCTTATACTTGAAGTTGAGGTTCGATCTCCACACAAAGTTAGGTGTTATGAATGTCCTTCATGCCCACATGTATGACTCCTTTCATCGCCATTAATCAAAGTAAATTTTGATCATCGCCATGAGAAGACCCACTACGAGTTTGTACAACTTAAAACAACATATATAATCATTATCATCTAAACCAAACTAAACAAAACAACAAAATCAATGCTGTTGAAGTTTCATAAGAAAATGTGCTGTAACAATCACGCCAAATTTCAAGATAATTACCATATACATGGCAATAAACAGTAAATACCTAATTTTTTTTTTTTATGTGTGTGTATACAGCCTTATGGCCGAGTGCACCAAGCTTGGTCAACTATTACACCATTGGTTAGTGCCAGTCATCTACGTTTAACCAAGAATTTGTTGTGGGCTAACCTTGGTTACTGTTAACCAGTGGTTAAATACGGTTGACCGGGCTCGTTAAATTGACCAGCCAAAATCGGCCGGTTAAGACCTGTCAAGTCCTTGGTTAGTAAGCAAAACTAACATGGCGGACGATTTGATTGATTTAGATCTCCTGGATTTTCTTCAAGAAATGGAATGTCCAAGATGAGTATTACAACATAGGGTTAATCCATTTGAAATTTATGATGCTGCAGGGTTCAAAAACGCTTTAGACTTACAAAAGTGTCCGTTATAATGATCTTAGAATGCATAGAAGCCCAACTGGAATGCATGACCAACAAAAATAACAGTGTTTTTCCTATCAATCAACTCCTAACAAGTAATGACCTGTCTTCCACAGCAATTCACAGCATTGGAATGTGTATTTGATTCAGATGCAGTTCGTCCACAAGTGGAGCATAATTATGGTAAGTTGTATTTCTATACTTGTCAGTAATGAATAGGCCTATAACAATTTTTTTNGTGTTTTATGCCAGAAAAGGNGGAAAATGGCCTACTTTTGCCGGGCGAGTTCATGCACGGTAAAAGAGAAGTAACGACGTTTTATTATAACGCATTCACAACGTTCGTGTGAGGTTGGATGGAAAGAAGGAGGTTGAATAAATGCACACAAGTGAAATTCTTGGTTGAAATACATTATATCGCATTTGAAAATAAATTCTGATGATTTAAACTCACAAGTAACGTTTGTTATTTCTTTTAGCTTCGTTGAGTGCAATTCTGAAAGCTGGACAGCACTGATAAGCTAAATACGAGCTATAAGTAGGACGCAGATTGTCGTCTTGTGTCCAGTGGCTGCGCTGGTAGATAGGTTATCTTATCAAAATCGTGTTCTGCATAGTATGGTGATGTTCCACAGTGACCAGAGCTCACTTAAGAATCTCATTACCCTCATTTAGCTTACGAGTGCTTTTCAGTTACACCACATACTCTCAAACTTAGCTAAAAAACTTGTTTTATTCATTACTTACAAGTATAGAAATACAACTTACCATAATTATGCTCCACTTGTGGACAAACTGCATCTCAATCAAATGAACATTCCAATGGTGTGAATTGTTGTGGGAGACACGTCAGCCTCCTATTTATATTGTGGTAACAGTATTTGAGGTGATTTAAACAATTTATTACGTATATGCGTGTTTGCGCAATTTGCCTGTATTTTGTCGAAGCAATTGACTGTCACTATATCACGGGATACCAACAGCCAATAGTACAGAACACGAAAGGAATGGAACTTGGACCAGTCGTCACTGGTCTCGTCAACTAACCAAACCAGCTCAGGAGTAAGTTGTGNGTTGGTGCACTGCAATTCTGGTAACCGGTGGTCAAGTTAGATGACGGGCCATTTGATGAAGCTTGGTNCACTTGGCCATTAGTCTCNGAACTTTTACATAACACTACATCTAGCAGTTAAAGCAAGAATTTGATTACTAAATTTACACTTACTTTCTTCTCCCAACTGCTCTGTTATCCTGTATTCTTGACGATCATTAACGTTGCCTGTTTCACAGTTTAGTAGATTCTCACCATCTCTGTCACAAATATGTATCTTCAAATACACTTTATCTTCAAAACTTAAATTACAGCCGCTACAAATGATGCTGTATGATGATATCTTTTGCAGAGAATCTTTTCGTGGTTCAACCTTACAACTCTTGAACTGGTCTGCTGTATGTGAGGCTATCTGCTTGTTATTATGAATTTCATGTTTCTCTTCTTTTAAACATACATTATTTAGTTCCATATTAACAAAAGGCTGATATGTAACACTATCCAGTAGCATCTTAATGTACAAATCCTTGAGGGGGGCAGCTGGAAAAAATATGTTAGAAAAATATTGAAAAATCAAATAATACAACAAATAAACTCTTAACACTCCCATTAGAGAAACTGAAACTCCACATAGAGAACATTCATTAAGTCACTCACTGGTATTTTTACATTAAATGTAGTTAATGACTGATTGTCTGAATGTCTGATATATCAAGTCTAATGCAGAACCCATCCGCATCACACAAAACTTCAGGATAATTCAATTTTGCCACTCACTCAACATATAGGTAGCGATGGATTCTTTTGCAAAGAACACTTAACAATGGGACCCTACTTTTAACATCCCTCCTGGAAGTCGCCTAAGATAATTATTTCATAGGCAGACTTGTAGGATAACTGTTTTTACTCAGAGCAAGTCAGCCTAAGGATACGAATCTAGGATCCCTAGGCCAGGAAACAAGCACATTAAGTAATCTAAAAATAAATTATTTTATTGCAGTATTCAATTTATCAGTAAAACACAATATGTATGCCACAATCAAGTCCCATAAAGTGGTTGAACAGCAACAAAAACTGGGATGCATGATTATTAATAAAGGACTGGTGATAGTTAAAACTGCACCAGCACCAAAATAATGTCTTTGGCACACAAATCTCAACTGCCAATCACAGAGGCTGTTCAGATAGCAAAAAGCATGGGAATAAGTTTCTGTCTAAGCTGTAGTGTCATAAAATCATCAGACGCAGTACTACAATCTTAGATATAAAAAGGCTGCTGAGCCTCATGGAAGGCCATTGTCCACATTAAGAAATTTTCTCCAGAATTTCACCGTTTCTCAAAATGTAAAGTTTTAACTGTCTTAACCCTGTATTAAAAATTCTTCCCAAAAGACGCCAATGATGATACCTTAGCATGTTGTGCTACACAGACAGATTCTTAGGATAACCCTTTATACTCGGGGTTAGGAATCAACCCAGCATTGGAACCCAGGGCTTTCTTATCAGGAGGCACATACTCTACCAGTAAGCTAACCAATCGGTGCACACACAGAACCAGACAAGTGGAACTATGGAAAATCTCAAGAAACATTGTCTGCATTCAAAAAACCAAAGATTTTCACATTGAATGGATCTGTAGCTAATACATATTTTTCTCAATTTGGTAATGTGACAGACGGAGAGAGAAGAGCTTAGAAGACAGAAGCTGTAGATAATAAGAACTTACAATAAATCCAAATGCTGGCTTACCTGAAAAACTACTTGAAATGAGTTCAAAATCAAACTGTTACAGAAATGGACTGATAACAACAACATAACAACAATATGATTCTATCCATGTTTTGTTCATGTGCTGAGACACGAATTTTCATTTTAGATTGCCTAACTGTAACCTAATGTGTTTGTTTATTTTAATCACGTCAAACTGAATCACCAATTATTAAAAAATAAACAAACTTGTCAGTTTTTGTGTGTATAAGTTGAAACAGATCATTTATTGTACGCTGCTGGGAGTTTGGTCACAATTAAGTCAGCAGCTTCTGATATTTAGGCAAAGTCATGTATCCTCTAATGATAAAAAGCAGTCAACCATGATGATGATGATGTGAGGTTTTACGGCTACTCGACACACATGGGTCATT
>KZ875336.1:18034-30920 GCA_003456935.1 Machilis hrabei
GTAATTACAGTAGTCATTGGTGGTATCACATGAAAAGAGTTAAATCACTTGGTAACTGTGACATCAGAAAATCACTATCCATGTCATAGCACCACTGTGACTCCTACCTAATAAGGGGGTCCAAACATCGTGGTTAATGGAATATTGCCTCTTTTATTTGAGATTCTGAATAACAGTAAACTAATGGAAAACTCAATTGGGGAAAACTAAAGTAGGCGATTCGGGCTGGCTAGTGATTCGCTTTCATTTGTTTCATACTGTATTAATGAGCGTTTGATTTTTTTCCTTCTAACAGGAATACGAGCACTCCTTTCTCGATCTATCGGACATAAGTGAGAAAGACCGCTCTTACCTGCAGGAGATCCTCTTCACACCAGGTCGTTCGGTAGGATCGCCTGAGCTTCCTTGGGATGTCCAGACGCCCGTCACCACCACACAGTCCGAATATCGAAGTTGGGCAGATGACTACGATGGTGTGTATGCATTGTGATTATCAGTGTAGGCTACTGTGTTATTAAGGAAGTTCAACATGCTTTTACTTTGTTAGATTGTTTTAAGAGAGTTTAGATTAGTTGGTAGCATTTAAAGAAATAGACCTTACTGATATTATTATACAATGACCAAGATTTAAAAAATAGTCGGCAGATTGCAGTGTGTCCATCAGGCTGAAAATGGGAATNGAGCCGTAATTNGTCAAATTTTGATAAACTGTTCTGTCTGTGTGGGGAAATTTGTTAAATTTACTTTTGGTCTACACACTTGTCAACAAGCTAACCTGTTTGGGCTAGTGCTTAGCGTACAAGCTTTAGATCGAGGGTTGTGGGTTTGAATTCTGCATTGCTTCAAATAAGTATTGTATACAATCCTGAAACGACCTCTCTAGTGTCTGTAGAATGTTAAACATTGCATCATCTTGTCAGTAGCTTTCAAGTGATTTCATTTGACAGAAAAGTGTAATAAAGGTGGACTGTATGAGTTTGCCAGCAATCATAATAACATTGATATCCATTTACCAACACATAATTTACAGCTAAAAATGGACATGGAAAAAAAACTGTGTGGAAAAGCCGGGGAGTTTGAAATTTTTGTATTGCCGGACACCTGGTATTGCCACACAGCCAGATTGTAACAATTCATAAATTTATTTATTTTTTAGAATGTTGCCCTTTATTTTTCAGTGTAAAGGCATGCTTTCTGAAAATAATGAATCAGCAGTCAACCTATAATGCAGATATTAGAAATGCTATTTTCAGTTATTTGATAAATATTAGAAATGCTATTTTCAGTTATTTGATAAGTGGAATCAAAATATATTGTGTTATCTCTCTACTCCAGTTCGTTTTTCTCCTATTTTGTTTTGCATAATGTTCGTTAAAATATTAAAAATTATACAAACAAAATTTACGAGTGTACCAGTTGTGCAGGTAATTGAAATGAAGTTATTTAATACATCGAAATCAGTGTTTAAAATAAAGGGTGATATAAAAGTCTCCATGCATACGGATCATTTTTAAGGTGCCTTGTGATAGTTTCCTGATCCAGCCAGGAGAATGGTCTCTATTCTTTATACAAAGGTATTTCAGAATGGTACCTTAAAAATTATTCCCTATGTGTGGACACTTACACCATCATGTAGATAGAACAATGCAAACTGTATTGACACAGATATAGTACTTTGTAATTTAAAAAAAATAAAAATTCCATTAATACATATGTTGTCAAAGCCTATTTTATTATTTGGTAGCTGGTATACTATTTGTGACAAATTTGGCCAATAAAATGGTGATGCCAGATTTAAAGTTCCAATAAAACAATGAATTAACAGTGTGTATGTGTAGTAGTCTTTAACTTGCAACCATTATAAAACCATGTGTTGCTTACTTAGTCTATTCCAAGTAAATGAAATGTGTGGATATATTGATCTATCGAAGAATGACGATGCACGGGCATGTTGTTTGCCATCCACAACTTCCCTGACATGTGTTGCATGCTATCCATAGGTATTCTGCTGGCAGGCATTCCTTAAAGCGCAGAATTTTGTTTGTCTCGAACTATTCTTATAGCTTTTTGACATTAACTACTGATAGATTATGTCTATGTCCCTTAAGGCACACACTGATATCCATCACTTTTTGTAAAGTACTTAATGCCATTTGTTCAGGAGTAGTGTCATNTCTTTGTGATATGGTACTAAAGAGTATTTGGGACACCAGTGATACAGTCAAGCTAAATGTTGAAGTATTGTTACTCGTGCAGACATCTTCAGAACCAGATACCATATTTTATTTGCTTAAATGTATTGGATTTCACTTTTTGATTTCAAAACACATAAGCAAGGAATATAAGAGAAAAAAACTTTTAAGTTTTAAAATGAAAGGTGTCCGATAATTATATTGGTCTTTTGATTTATCAAACTTAGAAAATATTGAGTTCTCTGTAGATGACTTAGATGTATAAATTAATTTGTACAAATCAGTTTAGTCAGAACTGAAATATATGTCTTATTTATTTTATAGAAGATGAAAATCCATCACCGCCAGCAGAGCCGTTGCAGGAAGAAACCACCGTGAAAGGTCTTTCATCTGAACCAGTGACAGAGATAGTAAATGTACCTGTGGTCAGCCATTACCCTCCAGTTTCTCAGCCTCAGCTTCCTCCTCAGCAACCAGCTCCTGGAATTCCTGTTATCCCACCTCACAATAGAGTCCCACCTTTTCTTTCCCAGCCACCACCAAGTGTCACCTATGCTCCACCAATGTACCAAGCATCCCAGGTTTTGCCGTCAAACGTCACCAACATGTACGTCAGCACTTTGAATCCTGGACTCGTCGGATATCCAACGGTGTCGTACGCGCCACAAGTGACTGAAATGTCGATCGTTTCTCCTGTTTACGTGGAAGCTGGTGGCTTTAAAACCGAAAAGACTGGAGGAGCGACGACCCCGTCTCGCCGTGGCCGACCNGGTAAACCCGGTGGAAATCGCCGTGACGGACAAAGTTTTTATGCAAAAGTGCCGGCTGAAGGGCCTGTGGGTAATGCAGACAATGGTCCTACTATGACGAGGGGTTTTCAACCACCCCATGCATACATGACCTATCCCTATGTTCCACAGCAGTATTATACTCCACCTCATCATACTACCCACCATCCACATCAAGGTTATCCTTCTGCTCAACATGCAGCTGGAACTCCAATTTACCTCCCTTCTCCCAGTGCAATGTATCACAATGCTCAGATGTTTGGAGCATATTCACAGCAACATTCTGCAAACATGTACCAGCCTGCAGCCCAGAATTCCTCACAGCCATTGAACTTGCACACGCCTCCTCTTGCAGAACCCGTCGAAGTCNCTGCTCCTGTGAATTATGCTCAAGTCNACCCGGGAGAGAGTTCCCAAACACCCGAAATGCATTCGGCACCGGCACCAGCTGCTCCCATTTGCGTGAACGAACCTCTTCGGCAAGCGGTGATCGTGCCTCAGATGCAGGATTTACCACAGAAGGAAATGGTGAACGGACCTTCGACGCCAATCTCTCTCGTGTCAAATAAAAGTGATAGTGTTGTAAACACAAACTGTGTAAAAATACCTAGCCCTCAAAGTAGTGCCAGTGGANGTGGAATCTGCGACACGGATGCAACTGCTGTTAGTGTTGACGAGAGACAAAGTGTAGAAAAGCAGCATCCCGTTCCACCTCTACACGCCGGTAACGTTATCGGTAGGGCCGAACCCAATAAGAGCATGCCTACGGACAATAGTGTTAGTAAAAAAACAACTGATAATAACTTGTGTACTAAAGTTGAAGAGATAGTGACTGATAAGACTGCAAGTGTGGAGGTAGTGAGCCCAGTGTGTAATGCAGCAGCTAATATTGGTAAAAAGGACAAACCAGTGGGACAGTGTAGTAATAATCAACCACAGGCACAAAACTTAAGTGAGCCACATAGAGAAAATAAAGTAGGNAGCAGCATTAAAGTAGCTGTTGTTGATAGACCTGCTGGAAAAAGCAAAACGTGGGCTAGCCTTTTTCAAAGCGAAACATCTTCCGGTTCACCTACGACGAGTGCAGTTCCGCTATTTTCAGAGTCTGTCGAATTGAAGAACGATGCTCAAACTCCAAAGAAAGAAGAGTTGCCAATTTCTAACCACAGTTCGAATGCCATTATTGATCCTGTTGTTTACAGGCTCGGGGGTAAGTGTACTAGATTGCTCTATCCTTATAAATACAGGGTGTTCTACAAAGTGTGCTGTCTGAAGGAAAGCCCATAATTGATAATGTAGTTGAAAAAATAATTGGAACAAAGATGTTAGACACAGAATATATAATTAGTAGATTTTGTTTTGCATGATGGGATGCATTTGATATTGAAATAAGTGTAGCCTACTCCACACAGCTGGAAGAGCATTTCACTCGTCCTGAAAAAGTATTCGGAAAATGTATTATCTGGAATAGTATGTACAGTAATGTGAAGTCGGGCTTAACCCAAGTTTTGAAACAGTAAGGACAGTGCATGTTATGTCATGTTAGATCAAGAACACAAATTTGTGGTGTACTTTTTTCATCACAGTAGTGTAGTAGCACACTTCTAAGAGAAGGGCTATAGATATCACAATGTAAAATGAAATTACAACTTGAAGAGTTCTACATAAATAACACCTCACTACTCATGAGAATAAAAACAGCTTACTGTAGTGAAGGAAAGATTTGGGTTAATCCAGAACTTTCTTTCGCCCCTTCTTGCAAAGTGTTTACACTTAAGCGAATTCAGTTATTCTGTCATGCTTGTTCTCTCTTCATCCCACCAGGGGTCGCGCTGCCGATCGCATTTTTCGCCAAATGCGATTTTTTTGTATATGTGGCGAATTTTTCATTCATTTGGCGATTCTTGTGGCGATTTTTTTATTTGCTTGGCAATCCTATAAGATTCTTAAATTTATTTATTTTAACACTTTATTGTAATACTGTATATATTTAGCCTGTTTTCTTTCTCCTACAGTACCAGCATCGATTCTGTCACATCCAAACGAAGCGTAGCGCGAAATTTCGTTTCGCTTAAAACGCAAATTTTCGTTCACTTACCAAGCTACGAAAAATTAAATTCGCTACGTCTTTCAGGCGGAGCCTGAAAGACGTAATAACGAATTTAATTTTTCGTAGCTTGGTAAGTGAACGAAAATGTGCGTTTTAAGCGAAACGAAATTTCGCGCTACGCTTCGTTTGGATGTGACAGAATCGATGCTGGTACTGTAACTCTCGCAAACTTAAACCGTCACTTGTATTGCGTCCAATCATTCCCTTTTCTTTAAGTTTATTAGTATATACCATGTCTTATTTAATACCAATAGTGTTATTTTATATACATGGCGACACTAAACATATTTTGGCGAAACAAATTTGTAATTGGCGAATGGAGTGGCGAAAGAAAAGGAAAAGCCAGAGCAACCACTGCATCCCACTTGTATACTTCAGTGTAAATCTACCTTTAAAGAACTACTTGAGACTTTCCCTGAAATAAAGGTGCAATTTTAAAAGCTTAACCGAAAATGACAATATATAACAGCCATGAATTAAAAAAAAAAACAAGGGGTTGAAAGTGTGAAACATTTTTTGGCACTACAATACTTTTTGTATAAAATAAATATTGCATTGTTTTTGGTTGCATTTTTGGCAGCACACTATGTTGAACATGCTTGTTTTTGTGAAATGTTATATACCGTAATAATGCAGAACAACAATAAATGGAACTTACATTGACATTTATTTTCGTAATGTGACAGTGGTTATATTTTAAAATTTAAAGTTTGTGTCTTTGATGTATTTCAGAGTTTCTTCGTGATTACAGCTTGCAACATCGTTCGACACAGCTTCAGCCGCGAGGCCTTACGAACCGTGCCAACTGGTGCTATATTAATGCGACACTGCAGGCTTTACTAGCTTGCCCTCCTTTTTATAATCTTCTGAAAGGGCTCGCGGCTCAGGTCGGTACTGGCAACCGTCTCACTGGGCAACCACCCACTCCCATCTTGGACAGCATGTGAGTTGGTAATTTAATGTAATTGAGACATTGTGTATTGTTGGACCTGTAAACTTGATTGTTGAATAATAATAATAGCACACAATCATAAAAACATGTGGTGTCAAACGGTTTTAACGAACATAACATTTTGAGAAATAAATTGTCGTATTCAGATGCAGAAGGTTAAAAATGTAAGTAATGTAAAAGTGGATTGTCAATTTTGTACCTATAATTTTATGGTAGGCTACTTATATTTTTAAAATGTAAGTAATTTGATTAAGGGAATTTGTGTCTTTCTCTATTGTATGCCATTAATATTCACTTAATTGTCCTTTTTTGTGTGTTTACTAACTTAGATTCACTTTCTAAAGTTCCAGTAGTTAAGTTCGACATAAAAATAAAGAGTTCGTATATTTAAGTTAGTATAAAATAATAAAGGTTAATGGCAGTTATATCTGTGGTTTATTGATATAAAATGCAGTACAGGGTTTCAGTATTCTGTAGTATTTTTACACAATTTGAAATTAATGGGTGAAGTTCTGTTCAGATTCGAGTTCAACTAGGGTTGCGAGTTAAAAAAAAATATGGCCCTTGGTTTTTTTTAGCAGCACATTTTTTTTAGATTGTGTGTACAAATACAGTATTGTAAAAATAAAATGTAAATATTTAGGCCTATGTGATATGCTAAATGAGAGTGTGGTAAACCTTTTGGTAGAAAAATATTGGATCTAGCTTGGACCAGCCACAGTATCTGTTGTTAGAATAGAGGCTACAAGTGGAGAATTATTTCAAAACATATTTTAAGACCAATCAAAGAAGGTGGTTAATTTCNAAACTTAAAAAACAACATTCGTTTTAAACAGACACGACAAGTGAAAAAAAAATGCTGCATAGTGTTGTCTTATTGAAAAACAACTAAATACAAAAGCTGTGGCACAGTGTTGTCGTATTGCATTGTGTTAAAGATTTACATAATAAATAAATTCGTAAGTGCTCTGTTGTAATTTAATATGTTACATACAGGGTGTTTCATAAGTACATGTAAATATGTTGTGGTTGTAATGTAGAGGTAATAATAAGACAAACACCATTTATCATTTTCCCAGATATTGCTTTATTTCCAGAGTCATTCACCGATGTAGAGACAACAAAGTCAACACAAACTAACTCACTTCTCACGAATTTTGAAAATGTAAGTACACTTTTCATAATGAGTTCGAAGTGATGTCCCTGAAGTGAACTCCCTACAGCCAGGCCCAAAATCACGCTCCCGGAAAACAAATCGCTTAATATCTGGCTTAGGTTGAACAAATCTGGGAAACTAAAAAAGGGGNGACATANAACAATGCCTTGTGTTGATTTTGGTATACCATTTTCTAAAAGTTATTAAAATCTAATATGGGTAATTTGGTATGTTCGGCTTTTTTAAAAAAAATGGAGAAATAACCAAATTACACGTATTAGATTTTAATTAATTTTTGAAAATGTTACACCAAAATAGACACAAGGCATTGTTCTATGTCTCCTCTTTTTTAGTTTCCCGGATTTGTTGAACATAAGCCAGATATTAAGCGATTTGTTTTCCGGGAGCATGATTTTTGGCCTGGATGTAGTGAGTACACTGAAGTCTACGACAGAGGCGTGCTCGTCACCTTAGTGATCTCTGAACG
The DNA here is from genome assembly GCA_003456935.1 of Machilis hrabei. Classification (NCBI taxonomy): domain Eukaryota; kingdom Metazoa; phylum Arthropoda; class Insecta; order Archaeognatha; family Machilidae; genus Machilis; species Machilis hrabei. The sequence goes on from KZ875336.1 coordinate 25,720, forward strand.
TCGCAGACTCCATTCAAGTCATTCCTTACCGTTTCACAGCTTTGTTCAATTCGCTGACATAGTACTGCTATGTTGGGAATGTCAGTAGTGTTGATTCGGTAATCGTACGTTTGGAAACAACTCGTACCGTCGTCTTGCGTCGAATGCATTACCTCCTGCTGCGCCGTACANGAGGTGCATATCTGCATACTCACTGTTTGAATATGCCATGGTAGTACTACAACTCCGGCCTACTCACTAACTGCAGTACAGCATTACAACTGTTCTTAGAGTGGTGATCACAGGAACTACAGTCCAACAGTGAGGAATGTTTGGTTATCTGCGATATGATGATAACGTAAACATAAAATCTATTTCAGTTCACAATGGTCTGACTCCGTGAGAAGTGAGTTAGTTTGTGTTGACTTTATCTCTACATTGGTGATTAACTCGGAAATAAAGCAATATCTGGGAAAATGATAAAGGGCTTTTTAGTCTTATTATTACCTCTACATTACAACCACAACATATTTACATGTACTTATGAAACACTGGATATACAAGTTACCATCTTTAAGTTTGGCGATGATGTTCTTAAACACCCTTTACATATATATATAATAATATAGTCATAAATGTGCATGTTTGGAGAGATGATTAAAAAAAATACAAAAGAAACCGTTTAAAAAAACATTTTTTTAAACAAAGCCAAATTTNAAAAAAATGTACAACCCTAAGTTCAACAGAATGTTTTACAGTTGATCTCAGTTTGTGTTCTGTACAGCTTAGCTCAACTCAGAAATGCTGGAAACGCACACTTGTAGTTATGATGTTCACCGTGAAGTTATACTATCGGATTCAAAGTTATGGATACTCGAGTTTCGACTACTATATATTGAGAACAGGTAGGCCAATCGTAATTTTTTTCTCCTACCGTAATTTTTCGGATTTTATGTAAATTTCAGAAATTGCCAACAAATATTTTTCTCCATGTTATTTAGGTTAAAACTGAAACTACCACTTTTTCAGGCTCTCCCTTATGGATACCCCAGTTTAAGTCCTAGTAGGATGAGAACGAATGGTTTGATTGCAATCAAATTTTATTGCTGCACTGCAAATATGGTGGTCACTGTAATACTAAAATTTCAAATAATTTTCTTGAAAATTAAAGAAGTTCTTGTTCTAAACATAAATTGGATTTTTCATGGTCGAAGGAAGATCGGACAAAGATGCGCTTAGAATCGTGTTAAACATCTTGGTTGTGTGGTTTTACAAATCTGATAATGAAATGCATAAGTAGGTGCTGGGAATTTTTATTGAATTTTATTTGAGAGAAATATAAATGGGGCTCTAAAGCGAGCGAAGAGCTGTTAACCACTTTGATCAGAATTGCGCTGTTGCTGCGTTCGGGACCTCTCCTACATGTAAACAAGGCAAGTAGCCAATTGGGCAGAGGTTCAGTACTGAATGTGGCAACAGTGCACTACTGGCCGGCATGGTAAACGCCTCTGCACTCCCATTTATTTTTTCTTAAATAAAATTCAGTATAAATTCATAGCACTTGGCATTTCTTACTCAGGTTTTTTAAATCNTACAATCGAGATGATTAAAACAGTCCTAATCGCGCTTTCGCCGACGTTAATTTATNTTTAGAACAAGAACTTTTTGATTTTCAAGAAAATGATTTGAAATTTTAGTCTTGCAGCCACCACCATATTTGCAGTGCAGTACTAAAATTTGGTTGTAGTCAAACCATCCGTTCTCATTCTATAGGGGCTTAAACGTGGGGATTCCTTTCAGTAGGGCTGCAAAAGTAGTAGCTTTTCTGTTTTGGCCTAAATAACATTTTAAGAAAAAATTGGTAAGAACACTCTTTGGCAATTTTTGAATTTTACATACGATTTGAGATTTTTGGGAGGAGAAAAATTAAGCCGTTCTCAACATACAGGAGTTCAAACTCGAGTATCCATAATTTTGAATCCGATAAGACTTACGATGTTCAACATTTTTAAGAAAAGGAGCCTTAGGGGTAGCTACATTGTACAGAATGTAAATATTTCAGTGTTTGAAAGGTTCAGTAGGCCTATGTTTTTTTCACGTTCACTTTTATTCTGTGTACTAAAAAAGAATACTCAAATTCTGTTCTTGTCTCTCCCCTTTAAAGAAACAATTAACTGGGAATTACACCAAAATAAACACAAGTTATTGTTCTGTGTTTTTCTCTATCCATTTTGTATACTGTTTACTCACAAGCCAGAAACAGAGCAGTTTGATGTCTGGCAGCTTGATTTCTAATGTGGAGGAGGTCACACAAGAAAATTATAGTGAAGGAAAAATTTAGTAACTTAAATTGCTGACAAATCATAAATGATTTAAGTTCTACTACTTGAATAGCCTCTGTGCCATATCAGAACAATGTCTTGAAGACTGGCTTGTTAAATAATGGTAATCAGAACTTATTTGTTAGACTTTGCAAGTGGTTTGAGGCTTAGAAAATTGTTCATATGGACTTGTAAGTCTGTATCAAAGGTCTAGGAGTCAAACGTTANTTTGGGAAAACCAAAATTTGAACCTTGCATAACAGGCTCTAAATCTGAAGATTGCGAGTTGAATTCCTGGCTGGGTATGGGTGTTTCCTATGGAATGTTGTATGATATCATTATGAATATGGTAGTTCCCATAAGAACCCAAAATATTTCAGTGGTACAATGAATAAGTCATAGTCTATTTCAGAGGTGGTTTAATGTTACATATAGAGGCATTGCAAAAAATAAAAAAAATGCAATGAACATACAGTAACTGAAATTGGTTTGGTGAGATGCTTAATATCTTTTTACAGGTTGGAGTTTGTGAAAGAATTTACGCCAATGACTGCTGTTCCTCGACCTCCAAGAAAGGACAAGAACGCACGCAAGGACGATTATCCCGAGATACACTGTGGTCCGTCTTTTGAACCCAGCTGTGTGTACCGCATGTTATCTAGCATCCAGAGTGCCACTTTTAAGGTCGAAGGTCGTCAGGAGGATGCAGAAGAATTCTTGTCGTGTCTCCTTAATGGCCTGAATGATGAATTGCACGAGGTATTTGTCCCTTGGGTTTTATTGTTTTGTATGTTTGGCAGTTTGAGAGTTGTTCATTCTTTCAAGTTTTCTGAATTAAACTTTTTTTTTCTATTATGAAAAGTGTGTTGTCAGTTAGAAATGGGAAAATAAATGATTGTATGAAACGCTTAAAAGTTAGAATTGCTTGTAAGATTCAGGCTTTAGTTATAATCAGTGTGCAATAATTTCCCAATGGGTAAACCGGCAAGGACAACTGGTTTAAGTTGGCCTCGTGACCTCATTGGGTAAAGTAACTCTGGGAGTGTGTAGGGCAGACTGTGCTTTTTCACGGTTTGTCCAAGAAATCCCAGAAACATTCTTTTTCTTAAACAGATAGCATGAGAAATAAATGTGAATTCAAGATTTTTTATAAGTTTTATAGATAGTGAACATAGAAGGCTTATTTCACAAAAGTAATGCTAAAAATAAAAACTTTGCCCCTAATTCTTCACTGGGTCATCAAAGTGATATAGCTATAAATTATTCCAGAAATTGGACCAGGCCATATTGTATAAAAACAGCAAAAAGGACACTATTTCCTTACCTGTGTCCGCAGGTAAGGAAATATTGTCCTTTTTGCTGTTTTTATATGATATAGGTATGTTGGAACTATGTTCAAAATATATATAAAATGTTTAACTTTTGTTTAAATGGTTAACTTTCTTAAGAGTTAACCATATTTTTATCCATGTGGGGTATTTTTAGTATCAAGACATTGTAAAGAGTCCTTAAAAAAGAACTAGTAGATNTGTGTGCTGTCTCCTAAGAAAATGAAAGTACAGGGTATTCAAGAATTAGAAAAGTATGAACAAATATTTGTAAATGTTTATGAATTTAATACCCTTATAGTCTCTNGGTGCAAATAATATTCTTCATTGAACCCCAAAAGAAGCCCAGTGGTGTCATGTCATATCTTTGTGATCTTGGGGTCCATTCTAGTAAATCGCTTCTTTCGATCAGTTTGTAAAATGTCTCCACGTTATAATTAATGCTAATCGATGACATAGTTAATTAAATGTTCATTGANGACCCTTGCTCTGTTTTTTGATGAGTTAGGTTGACATTGAACCTCCCATTCAAACCAAAACGTGCTGAACAGGTATACTAAGCTACAAAACATGATCAACCTTTTGTAAGAGTGTTGCCTAGAGCAATCTCAGTTATATTAATTTGTATTCATTATCACAAACTATTTAATGTAAGTATGGTGGTTATATCTGTGAATAAATAGATTAATATATACTATACTTGTTGAAAAAAGATGCTCTGAAAAAACTTAAAATAATATATACCCTACTAATTGTAAAGTGTCATTCAACAGAAATTTATTACTTCAAGTGTAAAGTTTTCAAAAAATAAAAACANTACAACTGCCTGGATTAATACAGCCTAAGTTGCTGTCAACATGAATTCAGTCGCAAGTTTTGTTTTAAATATATCTTATTGTTCCCTGTCATAGCTTAAGTTATTGTATTTGTATGTTAACCCAGTTAAGTGTCTAAATACCTTGTAAAACAAAACTTATCTTAAATAATTTAATATAGGGAGACTAATAAATAACTAAAGTGGGCTTACTGAACTGAAATTAGCTTTTTTATTGTTAGTAGGAGCTGCAATCTTGGTTAGTGATCCTCATACAGATTCACTTTGAATTTTTAAGATTCTTAGGCTCAATTGTTTCCCCACAAGGATTGCAACCCATTCGAGAGGCTATCAGTGTATGGGGAAACTCTCTTCTGTCCCTTCTGAACTAATTGTGTGACAGATTCTTGGCAACTTTTGTGTGTCTTTTGTATAATTAAATTTATGAGATGTTTAATTTTAATAAATAATTGTAATAATTCTTTGTTTTTAGGTTATGAAACTTGTGGGCTGTCACAATGGTCCAGAAAAATTGACCAATGGTGATGTATCTAGTACTGAAAGCATGGTGTCACAGATTCCAGAAGATGAGGAAAGTGAGTGGCAGGTATGTATGTAGTAATTTATTAGCTTACTATTTATTGTATGCTTAAAGAATTCGTAGAACTTAAATTTGTGTAGAAAACTGAAATAGCATTGTGCTTTAAACCTTTTCTGACAATCAGAGTGGAGCCACAGTGTTATGCCAAAGTTTTTTTT
>KZ875341.1:8082-20511 GCA_003456935.1 Machilis hrabei
TGTCAAATTTCAAATCAATACGACCATTTTGTCGATTCAAAAGAATAGCTTTAAAAATCCATGCTTTAATTTTGGTAATGAGTATAGATTTTATTGCTGAAAGACGAAATAAAGTGTTACATATACTACCATTTGGAATTTTTAGTGTGTATATGGTTTTTAATGATACATTGGTGATTACTTATGTTCCATATGCAGCTTTTTGAGCACTTTAATTTTAGTAATCAAGCATTTCTTCATAATTTCACAATTTTAGGCTGTATTGTGACCTTTACATGGAATAAACGCATAAATTTAAATGTAGGTGTAATTTAAACACTAATCTCAATATATTTAATTTTTTTAATTCATTTGATTGCTCACAACGATTGCCATCCACCAGTGTTTGAAATTTGAAAATCGAACTGTAACTTTATTTTTTATTGGTGAAAAACTTAATCAAGTGACTACATCAACTACCATTTGGGCTTTTTAGAGTGTATATGATTTTTAATGTTACATTGGTAAGTACGTATGTTCCATATACAGCTTTTTGAGCACTTTAATTTTAGTAATGAAGCATTTCTTCATAATTTTTAATTTTTGTCTGTATAGTGACTTTTACATGGAATAAACGCATAANGTTAAATGTAGTTGTAATTTAAACACTAATCTCAATATCTTTTAATTTTCTATTTCATTTGATAGCTTACAACTATCGGCATCCAACAGTGTTTGAAATTTTAAAATCGAACAGTAACTTTAGATTTTAATGGTGAAAAACCAAATGAAGTAACTTCATCAACTTACATTTTGGATTTTTAGAGTGTATAAGAATTTTAAAGATATGTTCCATATGTAACTTTTCAATCTCTTTGATTTTAGTAATCTTGCATTTCTTCATAATTTCAATACTTTAGGCTCTTTAGTAACTTTTATATGGAATTAACGCATAAAGTTAAAGGTAGATCTTATTTAAACACTAATCTCAATATCTTTAATTTCAGTATTTCATTTGATAGCTGACAACGAGAGCCATCCACGAGTGTTTGAAATTTGAAAATCAAACAGTAATTTTAGATTTTTTGTGAAAAACGAAATCANGTGACTTTATCAACTATCATTTGGGATTTTTAGAATGTATATGGTTTATAATTTTACATTGGTGAGTACGTATGTTCCATATGCAGCTTTTTGAGCACTTTAAATTTATTAATCAAGCATTTCTTCATAAATTCACAATTTTAGGCTGTATAGTGACTTTTACATGGAAAAATCGCATAAAGTTAAATGTTAGTGTAATTTAAACACTATGTCACACTTCCCTCTTCATAACACTAACTATGTTGATTCAGCTGTGGGGACTCTCCAGCTGCGAAGTTTAAGAAGGCTAAAACAAATCAGGCCGTCCTCTAGCCTGACCTCCCGTCCGCAATAAATTAAAAGTTGTCTATAACTTTCCTACCTCTACGAAGATCGCAGAGAGGCGGATGGATTGCTAGCTCCTGGCGTTAGAGTAAATTCACGAGTTCTTTCGTTATTATCTCAGGTTTCCTTTTATTACAAACTTCACTTGACAGTATTTACCTTGTTTTATTAATCTGGTTATTCTTTGCCAGCTACCTTGATACTTTCTGTAGTTTAGGAGCAACACCACCTTTAAATTTACTTTCTTTCTGTATTAACAATTTTATTGTATCTTTTACATTGGTGAATTTATATAGAATACCTCGGACTACCTTCTTTCCTTAGTTGTTATGTTCATGTATATGTGGGTTATCGATTTAGCCCACTTAACCTTTGTTTTTGTCAATACCTGTTTCACTTGACTTTATGGTCACTTCAGATACTATACACCTCTACACCCGTAATCTCGACTCGCCCAACGACGTTCACTCTTAAAATTTCCCTGATTTATATGAAGTAGGGTTATTTACGGGCGCCATTCTTACGCCGAACGCGTTAGAAATTTGTAGGTTTATCTTAAGATTGTGTCTATGGCTGAATCGCATTACCCTCTACCACTTTCCACCAATAAGTAATCACACTTTTAGTAACCAATAATAATTTCTTTAATTAAATTTCCTCCCTCTTCTCTCCTGACAAAACGTTTCCAACCTGTCTTCTCCTCCTTCAACAAACTTGTATTCGACGATATTACTTTTACGTCAAACCAACCAACAACTCTTACGTTCGTCCGTGATCAGACCAATTCGCTTAACTTTCATAGGCTTCTCCGATACCATCACCAGTGTCCTTAGTTTTATTCAACAACTGACTTAAATTTTACAATTTTATAGGTATCAATTTTTGTTTTTATTGCTGTACACTTCCAAAGCGAATTATGTACAATGGCTGGTCCTGTAATTCGTCTTAGACTTATAACCAGTGACCACCTTCTACCATATGGGTTATTAAGCTGTACAATTGTTTATCTTTTTATATACCTTGTATTCTTTCGCAGATAATTTACATTACATTTCTTCCTGATACCTAACTCCGTTTAATCATTCTCAGATGGAATATTTTGCATCCTGATAGTATCAGATGTATCAAACTAATTTACTTTTTCACCGTTGATCAACTTTTAACAAAAAAACGAATATCAACGTACTACATAAGTCCGGGCTTCGCTTAGGTCGCAGGCCGAGACTACTTCGGACTTAATGCACCCTAGCTTAACCTAGCCTCGCTTTCAGTGTTATTTTTCTTTCTATCTACTCCTAACTTCAATTTTTTGCCATAGCATTTTACACACGCTCTGACTAACTTGTCAACTTTGATAACACCAACTAAAAAAACAATAACAATACATAGGATGGCTAAGATACTGGGTGTGGCTTACTTTATCTAACTCTGTAAAGACTTTTGAGTCGTTTTCCAACTCACAACCTACATACTTGCCTCGAACACCCACTATCCTATACATCAACCCTTTGAGCTCAAGAAAAATTACATAGCTACATGGGTACCCAATCGACGGCTCTTCCGGTCATTCCATGCAGTTTCCCCAGCTTGCCTTTTGATTCCCAGCTTGACTTATCTTCGTCACCAATTGACTCAAAACGTCGCTTCCGCAACTGTTGAGTATATCCCTCTGTTTGCTCCCCACAAAAAAAAAGTTAATTTGTCTCGGCTGTGACGTTGATACACAATACATATACGACTTTCTGGCTATTCTACATCAATAGGAGCAGTAGTTCATCAGAGTTATCTAGTGGATCCTACAATTTGTCTGTTCTACACAGCTGCCAATACCACTTCAGATACCACGAAAAATGTTCATATTTTACTTATCTGGTGTCGGCTATCTGCTATCTCTGGATTCCCGTCGTTTTGCTTGCTTACAGTTCGCAGTTCATGCAATTTTTTGGGAATTTAATAATCCAACATGGCGCTTTCTTTTCTCGTAATCAATAGTTTCTGCTTAAACATTTTTGCTTACACGATCGTAGTCAACTCCCAATTCGTGCCTTTAAGCGACTTATTTAACTCACTATCACTCTTTTTAGCTTCTGAATGCATCGGGCGTGCATAATTAAGTATTTAAAAACTTTAATACAGCTTATTATTCTGATACCCAGAATCGTTTAAACTTTCTTAATTACGTCCGTGCGCCGTCGTCTTTTCTTTTGTCTGTCGTTAAGTAAGTTCTACCACTCGCTAGTACGATGACATCGATTTATCCTAATTCTACTTATACCTATACACAACACTGCACAGGCCAAACCAAATAAAATCAAATAATAAAATAATACTCATTTCCAGTCTCTCTCGCTTACTACCTCTTTTAGTCATTTGCCGTTTATCATCTCTATTTATCCCTATATCTTCGTTCAACTTATGATCATAATCTGCTAAAATTAAGCTCTATTTCTGTCTTACTTTTCTCTGCAGCTACTACAGTTTTAATTTACTTAGTTCCTCTAAGACTGATCTATCTGGTTGACAGCAACATGTGACAAATAATCTCAATATCTATGATTTTTCTATTTCATTTGATAGCTCACAACACGCTGCATCCACCAGTGTACGAAATTTGAAAATCGAACTGTAACTTTAGATTTTATCGGTGAAAAACGAAATCAAGTGACTTCATCAACTACCATTTGGGATTTTTAGAGTGTATATGAATTTTAATGTTATATTAGTGAGTACGTATGTTCCATATACAGCTTTTTCAGCACTTTATTTTATTTTAGTAATGAAGCATTTCTTCATAATTTCACAATTTTAGGCTGTATAGTGACTTTTACATGGAATAAACGCATAAAGTTAAATGTAGGTGTAATTTAAACACTAATCTCAATATCTTTGATTTTTGTATTTCATTTGATAGCTCACAACAAGCGGCATCCACCAGAGTTTGAAATTTGAAAATCAAACAGTAACTTTAGATTTTATTGTAGAAAACAAAATGATGTGACTACATCAACTACCATTTGCGATTTTTAGAGTGTATATGATTTTTAATATTACATTGGAGAGTATGTATGTTCCATTTACAGCTTTTTGTGCACTTTAATTTTAGTAATCAAGCATTTCTTCAAAATTTCACAATTTTAGGCTGTATAGTGACTTTTACATGGAATAAACGCATAAAGATAAATATAAGTGTAATTTAAACACTAATCTCAATATCTTTGATTTTTATATTTCATTTATTAGCTCACAACACGCTGCATCCACCAGTGTATGACATTTATAATTCGAACTGTAACTTTAGATTTTATTGGTGAAAAAAAAATCAAGTGATTTTATCAACTACCATTTGGGATTTTTAGTGTGTATATGGTTTTTTATGTTCCATTGGTGATTACGTATGTTCCCTATGCAGCTTTTTGAGCACTTTAATTTTAGTGATTAAGCATTTCTTCTTANTTTCACAATTTTAGGCTGTAAAGTGACTTTTACATGGAATAAACGCATAAAGTTAAATGTAGGTGTAATTTAAACACTAATCTCAATATCCTTCATTTTTGTATTTCATTTGATAGCTCACAACACGCTGCATCACCAGTGTATGAAATTTGAAAATCGAACTGTAACTTTAGAATTTATTGGTGAAAATCGAAATCAAGTGACTTCATCAACTACCATTTGGGATTTTTAGAGTGTGTCACAATCCACTCCTGTAGATCTGGGATCGCCGTTGATCCGTTGGATGGAGATACGTCCCTTCAAGATTGCTCCTGACGGTCCCCCTCACGGGAAAAATCGCGTCTAGGGTTACGTTTCCCTCGCGAGCAACATATCTGAGGAAAAGGACCTCTTCCTCCCTCTTGTAACCGGGTAAACCCACGGTAGCTTTGCTCAGTCCGGTAAAGTTTGATATCCTTCGGATGACTACATATCTGTCTGCTTTCGTGTTCTTTTCTCCTAGTCAACCACCTCAGGGACCCTAGTACATGTGTTTGTTACGTAACGTCGACTTTTTGTTCCCTGCATTCACTTTGCTTCTTCACCTTACACGTCAACGTGACCTCTCAACAACTTAAGCTATGACACATCAATCCTATTATAACACAAACCTTTTTTCAGTTTCTACGCCCCTCAAGCTGAGTAGTGTGACAGCTTTGGTATTTATTTTACACCTGAAATCAAATTTTATCACACCTGCTAAAAACAACTTAGGTTGATCTTTTGTTTTAACTTAGTTTTTGACTGCATGCTCTGCTTTCCTTCTACATCTGGCGTCAGTTTGGCCCCTCTGTGTTCTTGGAAAAATACAATTATCCCCCAAAAATGGACGGGTAAAGTCTAGACAGGGTGCTTAATTACTGACACAACTCAAGTAATTAATTCCAATACTTTTGTTTACTGTTTTCGTAAACGAACATTACACCTGTTCCCTCTCTGGTGAGATATAAAACAATTATAACGGAAACCTGCACTTCACTGAATGTTCAGTGTCTACTAAATAATGTTAACAGCTGATTTTGTACGTTATTCAGGATAATTACTTTACTGTAACTCACAGTGCTTTTAATTTACATTCTTTTAATTTGAACAATTTTGTCTCAACTAGTGCTGTCACTGTTCTTTGCTTAATACTGTGTCACATTTAGTGCTCTACTTCAATTTAATCTAAACTAAGTGATCAGTATACTTTTTAAACAACTCTGCTGCTTTGTTTCTACACAGAATATGTTTGTACAAAGTGCTTTACATCTTTGTTATTACACATTTACAGCACTATGTTGCTATTGGACATTTAAATGCTTTGCAACTTTGACTGTATCTGATGTATATATTTACATTTCGTTCTTTGTACACTTAAAATCTAACAACACACACATTTTCTCTGTAAGACGAAATCTGCTTGTGACTGGTAACAATTTCTAGCTCAAAACAACTTATTTACGTTACTACCGGTCTCGACCGAGCTGGATACTTACAGAGAATGAGCTCAACCCTCTAAAATTCACACATACCATATGGTTTTGCTCCAATTCCGGCTTCTGTCGTCTGCTCAGGTCCTCAGCTCACGAACCAACCCAATTGGCCCGTGCACGTGATGTAGATGCTCGCCGCACACTTCGTTGTCGATCCACCTCGCTGTTCTCGCTCAACCTCAGTGTTTGCGTACTTCACTTTCTGTCATCTATAGTTCAGCTTAATTCGGCTCTTCACACAGTCACTATTCGCGTCACACGAATTGTTCATTGTTCAATCAGTTATTTCGCACTGGAGGTTCGCGATTTCGATAGTTACGTTCACCTAACTTAGACAAAGCTCGTGCTATAGTTGTCACTTCCAACTTATTACTGCTTCCGTATAAAAGTGTTCTAGCCTGTTTTAGCGCTTATTAACAATAATGGCACCCAAACAACCTCTTTACTTGTTGCTTTTTGATGCGTACAATTCGGCTAAGTACAACCGTTTCTACGTAATCGGCTTCGTTAATTCAGTCTATTTTAACTGTCGGCTGCTTTCCTTTACTGGCTTGGCCATCGTGTAAAAANAAATGTTCACAGTTCATATGTAATGGCTTACCTGCCTTGAAAATTCGAGCTAAAGNTTAACTTTCGTATTTCGGCTTTTTACTTTGTAAATCTTATTAACACGCAGTTGCGTTAATTTATTCACGGCTTTATCTCATTCCGCAAACTTTTAGTATCAGTTTTGACCTGTGTCTGACCTCAGACACTCTCGGTCTTATCGCGGCTGCCTTTATGATTCACCGCAATTCGGAGAAAATTTCACACAACTTCATTCGGCTAGACTGGTGACGGAAAAGAAATCCCGCCTGCTTGTTCGGTAGCTATGTATCCTTTCTCCCCCTCCACCGTATTGACTGTTCAAAGCAGGTAATGTGACCTCCACTCCACGCGCCGTTTTGGTCCGAGGCTACAAAACGTGGTTTCTTAGCTTTGTTTGGAATGAGATAGCCTTTTCCAGGGTATATTTGATCTGGCAACGCTGTCCTAAAAACTGTTTCGTCCAGCCCACAAATTGAACTCGTAAGAAACCATGGGAAAACGTTCATTTTTGTCAAGTTCTGTGGCCCCCGAAAATCTGTACGAAGCTACGGTTCCGCCGGGTTACGGCAACCTCGCATGTGAGTCACTCGCTTTCCTCAGTTTCACCAGTTTTATTGCTGCTTCGTAATGACTTCTGGCAATAAACTGGCTAACAAAACTTACACAATATTTTAACATACACGCCTTCCAACAAAATTGCCTTTCTCAGTTTGTACTCAACCAATTTAAGCGATTCTTACGTCAAATTAAACAGAATAAATAGGCGCTTCTTTACGTGGTTGTCAACCAGTGAACACGACATGTTACAGAAGCCCCTTCAGGAAGTTGTACAATCGTATTGGCGTAGACAATAAGATCGGACTAGTTCCTTTTGAGTAGTAACTTTCGTGCGAAATGGTTGACTTTCTTTGCCCCATTATTCGTTCCATCTTCACGTATGAACCTTTCCTACACACATGTAACACTTCCCTTTTTTACATAACTTGCATACTTAACCTCTCTATGTACAACAATTACACTTTGTGCTGGATACAGTTCACATAAATAACCTTTTATGTACACTTCAAGTTCACACGTCATCTCCTACAACTCTCATGCGACTTGCATGATTTAAGCACCTTGTCTACTTAAAATTGCAGTACTTACACCCCCAAAAAAATCATTTAACTGTCCCTAACTGTTATTAGAGATCACGTTAACGTATTCTTGGTTTCAAGGCTCACAGTTTCTCGCTTCCTTGTCATTCGTCGCTGTGTTTGCTCCGTGACTCGTCTTCACTCGCTGACCTGCTGTGATAAGGCTTCAGATGTTCCACGTGGACACGGCCTTTGCGAACACCTGTGTGGTTTCGCAACGTGTACCACTGATTTCGCTCCTTCCACACCTGCCACGGTCCTTCAAACTTGGTGCACAACTTCGCCATTCGTTTTTTTCTCCTTATTCGATTGTGGAAATGTACGTACCATAACCCACTCACCTTCTGCAAAGTTCTGTCTTTGCGGTACGCGTCGAAATATTTTTCTTGGTGCTTGTTGCCTGCTTCGCGGTTCCGTGCTGCGTCTTCTAGCCTTTTTTCGCGCTGCCTTGCGCGATTACGGGTCCAGTGCTCCCAGTTCCGTGTCTCGCCTTCTCCCTCTCTCTCCGTCTCCTTTTCTTCAGCTAGCGTGTTTTCTAATGGCCCTCTCAGTTCTCTCCCGTACAACAGCTGACACGCAGAGTATTGTACTGACTGACTCACTGAGTTATTAATCGCCAAAACCAAATATGGTAAAACATGAGCCCATAAAGAATGTTTTTTGCATATATTCGCGCGTAGTTTTGCGATAATATCTCTATTTCTTCGCTCCACCAGATTGCTAGCTGGATGATACGCTGGTACATATCGTCTTTGTAATCTCCATCTTTCGCATATGGTTTTCATTTCCTTACTATGGTTTACGCTTGCGTTGTCCATTACAATGCTCCCAAATGCTCCATACCTACAGAAAATTTGGAATTCTAGTGCATTAGCTACTGAACTCCCCGTGACTTTGCGCAATGGAATAGCTTCCACCCAACCGGTGGTGGCTTCTTGCACAACTAGGATGTGTTCGAATCGATTTTTTTGGATACCACCAAAGGTCCTACCATATCTACATATGCGGTGTCCCACACCTCCGGTCGTTGGGTATGGCGTAGTTGTCCGAACCTTTTCCCTACCTGGGGTTTCTTAAGTTGGCACACCTGGCAGCTGCGTACATATTTGCGTATGTCTTTACCCATTCTCACCCATAATTCTTTTGGTCTCAAGTAACTTAGAGTAGCCTGCACACCCCCATGAGCTTGGAAAACACTGTCGTGTGCGTACTGCATGGCTTTTTGCTGTAAGCTCTGGTAAAACGGGTACTCAGAAATGGTCTATGTTGCCTACTTTTATGCTAGTTTCTTCGGTCCCCACGCTATCTCGTGGCACTACACTGTAGTGATACAGTATTCCGTCCGTTCCCAGCTGGTACTCTTTCCCCTTGTCTATCAGTTATCTCGCTAATTTGGGGTCAGCTGGTAGCATACCTGTCAGTCCCTCATCTTGTGCTTGCTGTAGTCTTATGTCTTCTCGCGTGAACACGTCCTGCATGGCAAATATGGACTCTTCCAACGCATGACATTCTAAGTTCTCTTCGTTCAACGTCCCTCCCGGCTCTGTCAACTCGGGTGACGTCTTTTCACTGGCTTTTCTTGCAACTACAGGCTTGCTAAAATAGTCGGCCACTGTGTTAAACGCTCTGGGAATCACCACGATCTCATATGCATAATCCTCCAGTTTCAAGCCAATTCTCTGTATCAACGCGTTTGAGAATTTTATGGTCTCCATCCACGTCAAGCTTGAACTGTCGCTATATACCTTGAACTTAGAACCTACTAGCAAATTCCTGAATTTTCGCATACCGAATTCAATTGCTAGGAGTTCTTTCTGTATGACGGCGTAGTTTTGCTCGGCTGGCTGCAATACACGGCTGGCAAACCCTATTATCTGCGGCTGTTCTATGTCCCCCCATAAAAATAACTGCAGATATTGCTATAGCTGAAGCATCTGTTGCTAACGCCATTGGTTGAACATAATCTGGCCTCACCAGGAGTTTGTCCACCGAAATACACGCCTGGATTTGTCGAAAGGCCTGTTCTGCTTCATCTGTCCACTTAAACTTGCCCTTGCCATGCTTTATTTTCTCTAGTGGTCTCAATATTTCTGCAGCACGCGGTATAAAATCTCTTAACCAACCCACTACTCCTATGAACGTGGCTAGTTCTTTCCTGGTTTTTCGCATGGAGTCGTTCCCTGCACCCCTACTTCCATTCCTAAATAGGTTACATGCTTTCTCAAGAATGCGCATTTGTTCACCCCACACGTCATCCCAGCCTGCTCTAGCGTAGTGACTACTTCCTCCACTTCGCTGAGATGCTCTTCGCGTGTGCCAGGGGTGTACACCAGCACGTCGTCCACGAAAACTTGCACTGTGGTGTCTATGAAATTTTGTAAAATGCGCGCTATGGTGCTGGAAAAGCTTGCGGTACCCTGTTTGGTGCCAAAATTTAACATCGTAAACTGGAAATTTCCTTCTTCGCACACAAAAGCTGTGTACTGTTTACTCTCTTTCGATAATTCTATCTGGAAGTAAGCCTCTCTCAGATCTATCTTCGTAAACCAGTTTGCTTTGCGTAAATGGTGCCGCACTTCCTTTACATTGAGCTTGGCCCAAATCCTTACTCTACTTCTCGCGTTGACCACTCGACAATCATTACAGATCCTTATCTCCCCATTGGGCTTCGGAACAAACACCAGAGGGCTGGCCCATGGACTGGTAGAGTGCTCGATTACCCCCATGGCCAGAAGTCTCTTGATTTCTCTTCCCAGTGCCTGTCGGTACTTCCAGGGTGTAGGTCTGAACTTGGCTTTGACCGGTCGGTCATCCGTCATTTCTATGACGTGCTGTACCCCCTTTACTTTCCCCAACTTGTCCGAGAAAAATTTTGGGTGTCTTTTTATCAGGCCACGCACAATACTTTTTAAGTCCTGACTTGATTCGTACTCTTCTTCCTCTTCCACTAATTCTTCTATCTCGACGTCGTCTCTTCCGTGTTCGTTGACAATTTCAGCCGTTGTTGGTCCAGCCTGGGCCTCTCTGATCATCGCCAGCATTGGTCGCTGTAGATGCTTCGCATTTCATCTTCACTCAGTCCTCCTTCATTGAGAATTATTGTGTTGCCTTCGCTATCCGGAACGCTAATTGTACTTCGTCTGGTGTCAATTATCATGCGCATTCGGCGTATCGAGTCACAACCTAAGATTATGTCCACTGATAAATCTGTATCTATGACGTAGACCCTCATACTCAATCGATTTTTACCTCCTACATTCACCACTAAATCCGCAACGTGTTCCAATTTAACCTCATTTGTTACAGAACGCATTGTTGCTTTTTCGGGTATTAATGTATGTACTCCACTTAATACACTTTTTCCCGAAATTAGCTATACTCCCTGTATCAAATAGGTCTATTACCGGTCTACCTTCAAGTTCCCACTTACATACTGGTAATTTTTCCATCTCCAACTGGCTAAATTTGTCTGTCATTGACGCTATTGAGATTAATTTAGGGAAATGCCGTTTAGCGCCACTTCCTTTCCGACCTCCCCTTTTTAGTTTTCCGTCTCTGCGCTTTCCGGTCCGTTCAAGTTCTCTCTTACGAACTTTTCCTCCTCTCTGTGCTCTTTCCGCATATCTATCGAATAATCTTCGTTAGTACGCTTTCCGGTACGTTTGTCGCTCCTTCCGTTTCCGTTCGACCTTCCGTTTGCTTCGTATTTGCCTTTATACGTACCAAACTTTTCTAGCTGTCGGCCTCCTCCGGTAAATCGGTTTGCGTTGCCTGTCATCGTACGCGGCTCCCAATAGTTTGGTTTCTTCTGACCATCTCTATTGTTTCTGTCCCAGCGTTGCGGTTGCCAGTACTCGCGTCTTTCGTCCGTTCTGTCATATCTGTTGCGATTTCCCCACTCCTGGTAGTTGTTATCTCTCCTTGGATATGATGACTGACACGTGTTCTGTCGTCTAGGACTCCATCTCTTCTCATATTCACGGTTATCTTCGTTGCGGTTGTGGTACGGTCCGTTGCGTCGTCTATCCGCATACCTCGGCTCTTTTGTATACCCAGCTCTGCCACTGGTACTGCTTGTACTCGTGGTTTGCGTGCTTGCCCCACGCATCTCCTTCTTCTTCTCCTTTCTTACCTCCGCTGCTAGCACTTTCATCGGCTGAGGATACTCTCGTTTCTGTCGCGGCTCCGTTCGCGTGTCCTTTCCTCTCCTTATCTCCTGGTACTCCTTCATTTCTAGCATTACCTCTGCTAAACTTATACACTCTTTGCTGCATGTGTATAAAAATGGTTTGAGCTCTTCATCGCATCCGGCTACTGCAACGTTTATAACA
>KZ875342.1:0-10174 GCA_003456935.1 Machilis hrabei
TGGTACAAATACAGTATTTCACATCATTATTTATTGCATAACATGCAGGTAGTTTGATACATGCGGTCTAAAACAGATTATAACTTGTACCAGATAACAGTTAAAATAAAATCGCTTAAGTCAAGATTATATTCATAGAAAATTGATTTCAAACCGTCTGCTGTGGTAATCAATTTCCTATCAATATATTCTTGACTTTAGCTATTTAATTATATGCTTTCAGATAGTTTACAGATCAAGAAATTAGCATTGTAGAATGAATCAATAAATAATCAAACCAAAACTGTCAGCTGTCGTCTTTAAATTGTGAACTAAAATCTGGTTTTGACATATCGGGACAAAACCGTAAGTCAAATATTAAATTACACAACATAGCACTTTCACAAATTTTCGCTAATACTTTAATATATATTGATCCATAAAAGTTGAATGAATCTAGTACAATAATGTTTGTTTGTTTCTTCATATCAACATTTGTTTGTGTGTGTAATGAGGATGGGTAAATGAAAGGTCATATGTACGAAGTTCAGATGAAAAGTCAGATAAATAATAAGATATCAGTTACAATGCATTTATAGAATTTTATTTAAAAATATGTATTACATACTTTCAAAGGCCATTTTTATTTTGTAATAAAATATACACTCATCAGTCTTCTTCACGCGTAGTCCTATTTCGTAGAATCGTCTTTTGAAGATGAAGGGCAGTTACTTAATAAGCATAGACGTAGTTGGGGTAGATGGAGCTGGGGATGACAGACGTCCTTTCAACGAGACCGAGCTTCTGGGTGGCTGCGGGGGTGTTGGCAGGAATGGCACCAAGACCGACGGACCTGACGACAGAAGCAGTGGCAAGTGGGGCCTGGTAGTGACTGATGTAGGGAGAGACAACTGAGGAGTAAGGATAGCCGACAACGGAGGTAAGGTCGCGCTTGCGACGGGTGTCGGGAGCAACAGCGGCGGCAATGGCGGCTTCGTTGTATCTGCGAGCGAAATCAGCCTTGGCGGCAACGACCTATAAAATAAAAATAATTACATGTTTTCNACCAGAACACTTACTTGCACAACCGCATTTATTTCTTACATATGTTACACGTTATTGTCCACATCACTGTAGATCTTCATTAATAACATAACTGCAATTTTGTTAGTACATTCACATGAAGACAAAAAAAATCATTTAATTGATTGTTGAATTAGATTTTAATGTCATTATTTACAATTTGTTTTCATGAATTGAGTAAGATATATGTGTTTGATGTCGCACTGACACTAGATAGGATATTTTAGAACGATTAACAATGTTTATTTTGATCAAAGCAAATCACAAACATAGGTCCTACATGTTTAAGTTCTTGATCGTTATATAATTATTAAAATTAATGATGGTGTACGATCATAAATGATAATAAAATTGGTTAAAATAACTTTTTTAATATACCATTAAGTTTCGAGGAAAACAATTCCCCTTCTTCAGATGCACTTTCTCGAAACGTAATGGTATATTAAAAAAGTTATTTTAACCAATTTTATTATCATTTATGATCGTACACCATCATTAATTTTGATAGGTCCTACATGCTTTGCGCTGGGTATGAACACACAACCGTTGATCTAGAACTATGTACTTTATCCTGTAGACTAGTCAGGTCAGCTCATCATTTTAACTTAATATGCTGGAAGTATTGTTCAACTGCTATATTTTATTAATAATAGCAAGTTGTCACACGGTATCTCACTTGCCTTTTATAATTGCCGTGAGTTCAATTCCCACACGAATGAGATATTGTGAATGCCATTCATATCTTGTTTTTTCTATCATCTCTATTAACCAATATAAGTGGTATGTATTGCCATGAAATGGCACAATATTTATCGGCACGACGTTAAGCATACAGTCATCAAAAACATCTTAAGTTTATTATGTTCTGTTACACGAAAATTCTTGATTTAAGTCCATTACTACAATAAATATAGCAATTTCAACTAATTACACAATTTTGTATTAATTTTTGTTGCTTACTCTCAATCTATAATTGTTGTTTANAATTCTTGTAATTCTAATTCATCATTTGTATTTAACAACGAATTTGTTTTACAAGTAATTTCAGTGTATTTCATTCATACAGACCATATACATAAATAGTACTATTTTTATGTTGAAATTAACATATATTTTATGATTGTTCTGGAGCCACGTGAGCATACGAATTTTTTATTATAAGAAAAATAGATTACAACATTTACTTCAACTCGGTGTCCTATCATATTTTTTTTATTTTCAAACTGATTAAATTGTAGTTAGTGACAACACTGCACATAGTGAAGTTGAACTGTATTCCTTCGCATGATTATACTGTATATGTTTTAAAGATACGAGTATTACAAGTATTTTAGGAACATGTTGCTTTCCCATGTTAAACATTTTTAAACCATATACCTACTCCTCTAATTAATGCCTGAGCACTAAATACAAAACTAATTGTGATTTTCTTATTTTACTTAAAATCAAGACGTGTCTTAGAAAACATGTTAATTATTATTAACGACTGCATTCTTAGCAGGATTAAAATTTCAGTTATTTATATATAAGATTTAATCTAAAGTAGATATTTACCATAAAAAATTTCTTCCAGAGTAAGGAATCTTAACGTTTGCAAGTTATGGTTATCGAATTAGCACTGATTTCCGAATGTGAACCTCTGTATCTAGAAGTAAGTATTTGTGTAATTATGTGTAAGCTTTATTATATATAACCTTAAACATATTGTATATTACTGGCAATATTTTTTTTAGACACACTGAATAGTTGAAAAATTACGAATAAGTACATAGTATTTTAGGAAGGAAAAGAATATTTGTGTGTCCAACGTCTCNGGAATTTTTGGAAAATAACTTTTCCACTCCATTTCAATCAAGGAACATACCATATCATTTTGTAAGGGGAATTTCCGAACACCCTGTATATGGAATGTAACTAAAAAGGGCGTATCTCTTGCTCATTTAAAATTGAAAATGGAAGTGGAATTTTGTTTTACGCAGCGCTTTCGTTCTGTGAAGTTCTGGGTTGATTGCTTAATATTTAATATCTTTACTTTGAAAAGAAATGTTATCTAATTACGTGTTTCACACAAGTCTTACAAAAACTGAATACAATATTTGGCTGAAACATCAATAAATTATCTAGAACTTTTAACTAAAACTAAAGTTGTAAATACCCAATTTGTGCTCATTTTCGACTAAGAAATGAATAAGAAATAAGCCCATGAAAAGTTCAAGCGTTATTTTATTACATTCTGTACGTAGATGTTTTATGTCAAACAAAATTACCTCAGGAGTGTCCTGGACTGGTCGGGGAACCTCAAGATTGAGAGCACGGGCTTCAGGGATGATGTTGGAGCCAAGAACACGGTATCCATTCTCATCAGCGACGTAGTTGACGTAGGACAGTTTGTTCTCGGGGTTCACGTAGCTGTAGCTGCCAGTAACACGTCCGTCAAGGGTCTTGACTTCGGAACGAGCCTGTTGTCCATCATTAAGTCCAAAAGAATACTGGCCAAGAATATCCTGGAAACAAGANACCATACATAAACATGTGTTGCTAAAGCCTCTACATAGTAGATTGGGTACAGNACACAGAAATGTAGACTTACCTGGGAACGGTATTGCACACTGGAAGTCAATGGGGCAACAATTGGAGCAATGGCACCAGACCGGATGAAGGGATACCCAAGGTAGGGGTATCCTGTAGCAAGAGAGTTGACAGAGTAGGCAAAGCCCTGGGGCTCAGCTACGGCAACAGCAGCTAAAGCAACGAAAACAACCTGGGGAAAAAATCACACAAATATGAGTTTTGTATATTTATCAAATGGAATTTAATGTTTGACATTACACATGTTTTTAGTCATAGTTGTCTTGCGTACTACACAGAGGTACCAGAAGCTGGCGTCTTATTTACATTCTACCATAACTAATGGCAGACCCGGATAGGCAAAAATGTTGATGATAATTACAGTATTAGTTCATTACGACAGTAACAATATTGTCCATTGAAATAAAGACGAGGTTCTCAATACACCGTAAATTCCCATTTATGTTTGCATATTGGAAAATTTATAGTTTTACTTTGTATATCCTACGAAAGCAATTTACTCTTTATCCCTTAAAAAATTAATAAAATGGCAATTTTCTTTTTTTAACTTTTATTTTAACAAACAATCTAATGCACAACGTAAGATTTTATTTTAACAAGTACTCGGGGTTTGTTTTATATTAAAGGAATGATTCTTATAAAGGTATATTTTACAATAAATTGTATGTACTTAGACATCAAGTTCATCCTGATTGGATAAGGCCTATATACAGGGTGAATGTAAACTTCGTGAAAAAAAAATCGTGATGGGGTCGGAGAAACGAAGCTAGTTGAAAATTTTCAATGAACATATGGCCTAGCAGGCACCGTTTTAGAGTAAATAGCCCTTTTTTATGGCTAATCATAGTTAGTCGAGTGCGCGAAAGTGTAAACTCTATGGGAACGGGCCAGCCAAGCGTTGTTGCCACGCTACACTGTTTGGTACTTGTTCCAGCCTGGCATGAGCAAGGGCCAAACAGCGAAGCGTAGCNACGCGTGGCAACAGCGCTTACNCTATCGTGCACTCGATTCTGATTAGCTATAAAAAAGTGTTAATTACTCTAAAACGGTGCNTCGTAGACCATATGTTCATTAGACATTTTCAACTAGCTCGTGTCTCCGATCCTACCACGATTTTTTTCACGAAGTTTACCTAAACAGGTTCTAAAAGTAAGACGTAGCGACTGAACAAAAAACTAAAGATCTAAGCCATCCAGAACACCAAGGATGAGTGTTTCACCCCATACGAAAATTATTTAAAACTACAAAAATACTAGAAATAACGCAANAACTATTAAATTCATTAGGTGAAGTACTGGAGTAAAATGTTCACACTAACGCGTTTGTGACCTGTGGATTCCAGGTATCTTAGCACGTTCATTACAGTCAGAAGCTAGTTTTCACAAATATATAGTTGTTTCCGAAACAGATCAATTCTTAAGACACCATCTTGGTTGTTATTTGTTTATTTTGAAAGAAAATGTAGTACAGTAATTAAACATACTATAAGTTCAGTCGTCATAATGTAAGGTAGTCGTCCTACTTTCAGTTGCCACATAAGTATATATTACAAATGTATTTGAATTTATAGTTTCATCTCAAAAGGCCAAAATGCAAAATAATTAGGGGTGGGTTGAACCCTGGTTTTTGCATCCGAACCGAACCCGAACCGAACTTACCAAAACGTTCGACTTTCGAACCCGACAGATGAACCTTCGACCCACCACTAACAAAAAGTTCCTTTGTAAAATTTTAAAATTTGAACCCGGGTTCGCAAAAGTTCGCGAACCCGAACCGAAGTTACCAAAAAGTTCGATTTCGAACCCGGTTCGGTTCGGTTCGACAGACGAACCTTCGACCCACCACTAAAAATAATATAAGATTTTATTTTACACTAGAAACGTTTTATCTTTTGTATACATGTACTCAACATATTTAAGAAATATTGTAGTAGTTACTCACAGCTTAATCATTGTTAAATTAATTTTGCCATATGGAACAAAATATATNTTCTAAGCAATAGATACTCCAAATGTCTAATAATACACGGAAAAAAATAGTTAGTTGCTCCAACCAGCTTGCAGGGTTGATTTTGGTTTTACCCAGTAGCTAGTTGAGACAACCATCTCATAGNGTAGTCAAATATGCAGTCAGTTCCAGTAACGTACCAAATGGTCACACTGTCCAATCGCATGGTTGTCGCAAACTGTTCATAACCAACTACCAAATTGAGTGGTCACTGCAACTAGCCGTTTTTCTCCGTGTAGGCTCCTATCCTTTAACTGGGTACATTCAGTTAGATAAAATTATACAAAAATGTTTGTTTATATTTATCGTCAGTGTATTTTTATTAAATTGATATTTCAGTTCTCAAATATTGACAAATTTGAAAATTTAATTGCCTCAAAGAAAAAAGTTTTGCAAATTAGGTGTATAGTACTGGTGTTATAAAACTTTAAAACATTTTGACACGTTATATATTATCTTAATACTTCATGCTAAAAAANAAGAGATAGTATAAAATAAAGTCACTAACATTTTACGTTAATGATTCCGTCCTGTTAATGGAGGGTGGACACTATAATTTGCATACCTCTCTTTACCATAATTAACACTGTGATAGTGATTTGTTTACATAACATTAATTGTATGTATATTTTTAGTAATATTTCAATTGAATTAAATTGTTTTTAATGTTAAGAACATGAATTTGGCACAATGTTAAAATAAGCCTGTGTAAAACTAAACGTGAGATTGTTTAGTGTAAAATGTCTGGATAAGTAGAGAAATTCTACACGCTACTCACCAAAGTCCTCATATTGACACTGTAGAGTCTATCGAGAGATGTCTCTGCTAGGAACAGAATTCCCGTTGGTTTTATACCCAAATCAAGACAACAACAAAAAATAGAAGTAGGATTGTACGATGAGCCACACCCTACTTATGCAAGGAAGGGCCAAAAGGAACACCTTCCTTCTTCCCTGTCAAATCATCCCGGTGACCCTGACAAGTGTAAATGCAAAAGAAAAAATACTTGAACCACCACGCCCTGCCACATTTCTTCTTCAGCTGCGTATCATCCTGGCACGCTTAGAGAGACTCGCCGGTCAATTAATTTTGTTTTAAAAACAGTTGTGCATAATATCTACATTTCTCGTTTTCTTTCAAAATGAATTAAATTTATGTTTAATTTGAAACATTTACTTTCTCTACACTTAATAGATCAATGATTTAAAACAATATGTAATTTTAAAGGGGCCTTGTCACAAACTTATTATGTTGTTAGTTGAACATGAAGACCATACAAGCACAAAGTTTGAAATTGAAAGTGATTAGACTATAAGTACTTTTCACATTACAATTTCTTAACGCGAATCTGTAAAAATTAAACTACAGAAGAGCGTGGANTGAAATGTAAAATGTGGTCCTAAATGTGTTACAAGAATGCTGAGGATAAATTTCGGTGACCCACACTCATTTTAACATTAATCTGCAACGTACTAACACATTGCATAATTAGTTTAATGACCCCTTTTTTGCGTTCATTCAACCATGTACTATTATTTTCAATTATTATATATTTCACATTGATGATGTGAATATCAGGACTAGATCAGGCTAACACTTTACTGCTTTAGCGGTACATTTACCCACACTTAACCGCGTACTGCACCGAAGGCACCTCTGAGAACACTCTGTAACTTCAGAAGAATGTTCTACTTGGGGTCAGGATATACATAATTTGTTGTATTGAAAAGTCCCTTACGTTTACTACTATACAGTCGTGAATGAATTTTTAACTAGCGTGTTTTACTTTTGTTTTACCTAAGCATTAGTTGTGGCTAAATAATGTATGCATCCTTAGAGTTTTTCCAACACAGCTGATTACAGTTATTGATACAGTACAGACTCAAAACATAACAGCAAGTCTTGTGACTTGTGTGTGTGATAGCCAACCCTGATGGTAATTGCAATATGGCTGAAACGTTGGTAGATAGTAAACTTCAAACACGACATAACAGCACGAGAACAAGGAGCTACAAGTCTTTGGTCCTTCTTTTATGTGTAATAAAAATGAAGATGATGCCTACGGTAAATTGCTTTTGAAATACTCTGCAGATATATTACAGCATTCATTGCAGGGAAGAACTTATACTAAAGCCTTCGCAAATTTTAAAGTAAGAGTTGTACAGTCAAATCATGGAAGATTTATTTCGGAGAAGACAGTTTTCAATCCGATTTTAATGAAGTCCAACAAGAGGGTCATGCGAACATGGCACTGTAACAAGGACAAGAGCTCACCGAATATATTGCCTATACGTTTTTTCAATAAGTTAGTTATTCACTAAGGACTTTTTATTATCATTTTTCATAATTACCATTCAACCGAATAAGTTTAAAGGTCAAGTGTATCCGTTATGTTTTGGACTCCATAAGCGAAAACAGACCAATATTTACAAATTGCTATAATTATGTCTAACTCCACGCTACAGATTTACAAGAGAGTTGCATGGAAGTCAAATTAAAAGCAATTGTTTTACAAATGGATTTATAAATGTTAATAGCGGGGAAAAGGTGTAGAATAAGAGTTGTTTTCGTTAAACTAATTCTTTCCACGATCATAAAAATATTTAATGCTGTTAGAGAACCCAAAATTATATGGCCATTAATAATAAGTTTATCGCGCTATAAACGTTTCGCNATGTTTCAGCGTGTAACGAATGTGAATCTCATCCCNGCTGGCTAAATATACTTTTGAAAAACTGGATTCTCAAGGTCTTTGGTCAGTTCCATGACCACCGTACCTCCCTCTTGCCTTTCTACCACGTAACAATCTTTTATTACCAGTAACAGCGTCATATAACTGTTTTAGATCCAGTGCACAAAGGTTTTACTCAAACTAAAGAGGATAGCTATGCGATTTTCCATTATGTGGCCTATAGAGGACTGTTACTGTTAATTGGCCTTCAGCCAGGACGACCGGGACACTCTATCTATGGGTGCGAGGTGGATCACTTCACCCTCTAGCTTAGGCTTAGGCTTGATTGCGAAAATATTACATAAAAGGTTTGTCGCCTATGTTGGCGTTCAAATTATGAATTATTAGATTATGTTTAAACATCGTAAGACAGCATACACAGTGAGAAAAAATTTGTTTATGAATTGCAATTTTCGTTCTCAGACAACTACCGATAAATTATATCACCCATATCGGGATTGAAGCCGAGACCTTTGAAACCCATTCTACAGCTCATATTGATAAATGCTCGCCCGTCGGATCACTCGTTTTACTTTTTTGTTAATTTATGCTCACACCGGATTGTTTCTTCTGAGCCGAGCAAGTCAAGAACTGCAAATAACGCTTTCAGTAGTGGACAAATTGGTTAACAAGAGGTTAAAGGTTTAATCATATACATTTCAAACCCTAATGAGCACAGTTTTCTGTTGACATTCTTAACAGTATTGTTGAAGGTGAACGTTTGTGATAGATATCGTTTTCAGGGATAAAGCGGCATTCCATCTGTCTAGTAAAGTCCGCCAACAGACACAACTGCCGCATATGGGGATTGGAAAATCTAATGAATTAATACCAAAATATCTTGTAATTTGTTATTTTTTGCTGAAAACCGTTTTAACTTACCTCCTAAAATAACGAATTTAATAGGCTGAATATTGTAGGTACAAGCTTTACATTCAAATTATTTATCTGCATACGAATGTGTCTCAAAAGCTGTTAGTCGTCTAAAAATTGTGAATAGTAGTGTTTGGTGTTGCTGAAAACTCTACAGTTTATTTTTCCTTTTAATCTCAGTTCAAAATGGCAAGAACTTCCATCATTATATTTTAATTAATTGTAGATTTACCCTAACAAACACAATATTAAAAAACTAATTCGCTGAGTAAAGAAAACGTGTCTCAATTATACAACTATCTATATTTAGATATACAATCAAGTACGAGTTTTGAACTCAGCATAATTTCCCAAACTATGGTGTAGGAAGACAAAATCACAATATGTCCTGCAAAACTAATAAATAGCCTTATACAATCCGTTTAATTTTCACCCCTGTGCCAAGTTTGAGGCAAATCCATTCAATCCAGAGTGTAAAGATACTACGTTACATCATTCTCAAGTTACAATATTCTCAAATTACAGTATGNACGTACTTTATAAACCTTCCACAATAAGAAAAATGCCATCATTTAAAATTAAGGAGTACTTACGCTTATTTGGCTGATTAATGAACATATCCTATAATTTGTAACACGCTGGTGGTTCCCTTAGATAGAAGCCATGTTCAAATTATAACCCAGATTAACAGAAGGACAGAAATACGAAAAAAAGGACGAAACAAAAATGTCTATCGTCGGTACACTGTGCAAATAAAAATACAATATATGTTCTAACCTTACTTCATGGTCTTCAACAGGCATACCACGAAGTTAAGTCACCTTAAGGCGGTTCGACCCCTATCTCTCGTAGTTTTATATAATCACAAAGTTAGTGCACATGGCTAGGATTCTATTTTGTGAAGCACTAGGA
>KZ875347.1:9175-19209 GCA_003456935.1 Machilis hrabei
GTCTGGCATTACCTATATATCCTGGTCTCAGTTCAACATCTTTAGGTAGCACTAATTCCTGGTAATCTTTTGTGAAAGTTATCCTATTTGTTAAAGTTACCATATTTGTTCTGTATAATCGTTATACTATTCACTTATCTGTACTTTTCTCTAGATTGTCATGGTCCGTGAATATTTTCACATGTATAGGCCCTTCACGCTTTTTTCCGCACTCCCATAACTCCCGAGAAAGTTTCAGCACATCCTTTCCTGTTCACTGTCTGATCACGACTCCAAGATTTATATTTATTTTCAGCTATGTGCCGTAGTATATTCTATCCATAGCAGAAAGCATAGAGTCAAAATTACTGTTTGCCCCAAAACTTGACCGTATGATACCAATCACGCATAAGCTCGATATTACTGTATATTATCACAAATATTATGGAAAGATGTAGTAGGCCTACTAATCACAACTGGTGTAAGACTGACAACTCATAATATCTAAGCCAAGATACAACCCCAGCACTATGCACTTCAGGGATGGATGATGTTCTTACGAATATCCATCCAGCAGGAATGCAACTTTTAATAAACACCGAAGAGGGATAATTTAGGCACGAATAGAAAAGTTTCAGATCCTTTTATTTATTTCCTATGTAATTGTAGGACTATGGTCATACGTTATAGTGGTTTATATTTAATACACACCATATATTCATCGGATAATTGCCTTGACAGAACAGTTTCGGCATGAATAGATAAGTTTCAGATTCTTTTATTTATGTTTTAATTTCAGTATATGTACTTCATTTCTAGTTGTTTGTTTTCAATATACGCTATATTCCTTAGGTATAAGATTTTAATTAATTAAGCACAGGTGATATTTTAATTGTTTAATACATAATAGCAGTCGGTTTAAATACTCTAATACACTACTAGAGCCTCTCTATGCTGTATTAATGAATGGTAATATGCATAATAGCTGGAGCAATATTCTAAAAAGTGCTCAATTATGTACGTATTAAATTGATATTACCAGACGTTTTGTAGCTATTTTCTNGGCNAATAAANGGTAAATGTGGTTAATAACTATGATTTTTAAGGAGTTTCTAAATATATTTCATGGAGCTCACACATCAGTTACACTACATAACGCTCAGTTTGCANAAAGGGCGTTGCTTTGATCCCGAAAGCATATTCAATAGATTGTGCACAATAGTAACTTTCANTAGNATTTCCAGTAGTTAAATGTTATCTTCCGCTGTGGATCCGCATNANCAAGTCTCTTGNACAGATAAAGCAGTAAAGAGCAGTTNATTTATTTTAAGAAACGTTAGAAATCAAGTTTATATAAGATACAATATTTGATAACTATTGGAAAAGTAACGTCATAATGAACCCCGGAATATAGTTTTGTTCCTGAGAAAACTGAGTTAATAGAGGTATTCTAGTATCAACAAAGGTTAATATTTTGATTAGTTCAATCCATATAATTATGAAAGCAGTTCTCCACTAACCAGTCAGTGTTAGACGTAATCGTGAGGATAAATTAAAATACATTTAGTATAGAACTAACATACGTTATTTGCCACATTCATTGAGAGTACATTTTCTAAAAAAAATGATTCCTGTAATGATTTTGGAAGCATATACCTTGTGCTCATAATCACTAATGTAATGCCGTTGTCAGTAGTGATATAAAAAAAGGCTACGTAATAGCCCTATCTATACTCAATCGTAATAGTTTAATGACAGCCTAAGGCGAACGCATGAATATGGCACTAAATTGTGTTTACGACCCTTCTAGCGGTTAGTGTGGTTAACGTTTTTAGCTAATGTGTATGTTGGAAATNAACTAAATGTTTTACAGCAAGTTAACTCGGTGAATTACCTTTTAGTGGTGGTGTTTAAACTTCAGTTATACGTCGTATNTATTATATGTCAGTNTTTGTTTAATATGCTCAAGAAATAAAATGTTAAGAGTATCCATACAACGGCACGCGTTGAGCAACATTCTTTATAAACAAAGTAGTTTGCTTTGGTATGAAAGCACGTAGTATACAACAGTCATTAATGNATAATGGAATTGTGTGTGTCAAATTGTAAGGACACACTTTTGCATTTTTCTTTACGGATAGCTGATAGTATTGAGAGAAAAAATCACACTAGTTAACTTTTCTCATACTCCCATATTTAGTTGTTAAGGCAATATTTGCCGTTTCTACCCTGTTTCTTAAGGACACTTCAGACATTATTTGTATTGCACCGGTGTTATCTACATGTTTTAAATACGACTGTTTTATTTATTATCTGATTGAACTTTAGGTAGATTGTGATGATGGATTGTGGTATATGCTGATTTTTAGTTAGATTAGGACATCAGGATTACAATGTTAACGCGAAGGAAGCCAGTACTAATGGCACAGAAGATGCTTTCATCACTGTATACTACATCAGTAGTAAGTTCACAAAGCTAATTTGCTGTAATTATAAATAACTGTGTGGTGTTGGCGCACACTTTTGTAAAGAGACTGAGGATAGTACAAAATGTCACCTAACACTGATTTGATACTTTCTTTAATTGTGGAGCATTTGGTAAGAAACAACTTATGATACAGAAGTTACTTTAAAACCATCTGAGCCCATAACTGTAACGTTATGCTCAAAACCATGTAATTATTTAAAATACTGCACAGTGTAACAGAAGTAGTGGACTACCAACTCAGTTTTGGAGAACNAAATAAGAAAGGTTTGTTTTCAGGGCTTGGAGAAATACTACGAGGCTCAACTGATTTTTAGTGTATATGTACTGCAATTTTCGATTGTAGAACGAGTCGATAAAAACATTTAGTGTCAATATCTGAACGTACAGAAATCCAGTCATATTATTATAATACATTTGATATTAATAATATTGTGTTTATTACATTTACCTTAAAGAAGTACAGTCTGGAAGAGATGCGCTGCATGTGAAGAATCACGCTACGCCTATCATTTAATACTACATTAGAAATAAGTGATGTATGTGAGTAATGAATAATCGAAACACNTGTGCTCATTCGAAATAAACATCTTGTGACACACCTTACAGGCTATAGATATTATCTGTTATAATCTACCGACACAGTTTTGATCCAAATTCATACTGTTTTAAAATATTTTTATTTTTAAGGGGGGACAAAGGGAGTGGGTATATTCAAGATTAGATGGGTAAATTCAAAATGATCCTTGAGCTTCTATTTATATAAATTAGTCTTCTAAAAGTACGTTAGCTGTTTTGTTTCTCTTCAAATTTTTAAGTGATTATATAATGTATAGCTTGTTAACGTTTTTAAAACATTGAGCAGTTAGTTTGCTTAGTGTAGAAAAGTTCAGGATTCTTAAACAAAATGGTTAACTTTTTTGTTTTGTTGTGACGGAAAGTGTGTTGAATGTATGTACTGGGAAGTTGCAATTTTTGTATTTGTTTGTTGTGCACATCAATAATACTTTTACAGATATGAAAGTATCACAAATTTGCTACATTTCTNTTAAGGTATTCATGTGAAACAGTTTTTGTTCAGAATTGGGAACTCTAAAAGTATAAAATTCAATCGTAAATGTTCCATACAAAGGCTGCCAGTATTTTTTTATTATTTAATCAGTCAATGATACACCTTAAATATAGCGTGCTTACTTTGGTTTGTCTTCATATGTAGAAAATTCTTATTTAAATTTTCACACCTACGAGTATATCAAATGCCAATCATTTTCTGAACGAAAAAAAGGGGTTTGGGTTTAAAAATCTGCAACTGTGTAAGTTGAAACATCACTGACTGCATAATCACAGCTCGACTAATGTAAGGCTCATGTGTAATTCACGGACAAAGTTAACTGTGATTTACAAATAGACATCGGAAATATCCAAAACCTGAGAGCGCGTTGTGGTAAACAATAGANAAAATATGTCGGCTCCATTATTAATATGAAATGACGTGTTTCAATGAATTCTAAATAGCTATAGGGATTCCGTTTCTGGATGCATCACCATTATATAATATGGAATAACTATGTCACGCCTCTTGTTTCTTAGGGTAAAGAAAGTTAATGTGCATCAGGTTTCGATGATAATTTAAGTTCTAGCAACACGATATAATCGAAAGGGTCACATCATAGAGTTCAGAACCCCTACGGGGGATAAACGAATATGCCCTAGAAGCAGTCCTCACTAAGGTATTAACTTTTTTCTTTCTGAGTATTCGACGCAAAAGAACCCACCGTTGGTTAAGAATGGTAAATTTCAATCAACTTAAAGCGTCNTTACGACGCGAAAAAAATATCCGGTAAACCAGCGCAACTACTTCAATGGCGAACTATACATTCGAAATTTACTTCACGCAGGCAAATTCATTATTAAGCTTTATTTAAACATAGAAGAATTAGCATGTATCACTATTTTTTCTATCGACAAAACTAAGACTTTGGTGAAATATTATAATTACATCTTTGTAAGAACAATAGCCAATACTCAATCGTTCATATTTATAAATATTTTCCCATAATGTCAAAATACAGTCATCCAGAAGCGTCGTTACGACTCGGAGTTATATTAACACTTCTGCTAAACGCGTATTTCGATTGCGCATTTTACTGCTTTAACATATATANTATTTTACAACTTAAAGTAGTACAATAAAACTTTGGTTTCCCTTTTAAATAACAAAAGTCAGAATCGAAACGATCCTAAGCAATGAACATCAATATGTTGTATCTTTTACCAATACGATGCACATCACAATATTTAGTGGCGCGTATATTCTTAAGCTAAATTAAAATCGTATTAATTTATGATACTCGTGCACTGATCAGATAATTACGTCAAACATTTCCCGTCTGAATTTATACTTTGCTTTCAAATNACCGCCAAAGAAATAGTATTTTAACCAGAATACGCATACATACCGATTAATTCTTATACTCTTGAATCAGTTTATGTTCTGGTTGAAAACGTGTGGTGTTTACACATTTATCAACACCTGTTAGTTGGGTAAATTTAATGTAAGGTAAGCGGTTAATTTTGATATCTCTGAAATATTTTGTTTATCAAAGAATACGCTGAGGCTAAAACTATAAGTTCTTGTCTTAAAAGCTCACGTACAGCGCGAGTGGGGCTGTGTAAACACTATCGTGTTGCAAGTTTTACGCAACTTTGTTACGTGGTTGTCCATACATAATATCAGGTTTATGAAATATGTCATATCGTGATTTATCGTTTCGTATTTTTGCTACGCACAATTGTATTGCTAGAAAAAAGGCCAGCCATTGGAATATTCTACAACTTTACCTGATTTACATAAATCAATTTTACAGGCAGATGCAGAACTCTGTCTGTCATTAGAAGTTAGGTCATGAAGGGCTTAAGACGTGCAAAGCAGCTGTTCTCACGTCACATGAAACAGGTAGTAATCATTTTTTGTTGTTATTTTTTTTTTTAAATTCAGTATACATTCTAAGATACTCGTGTTACATATCGTTGGAATCGCCATTCTATGCCTATGCCTGACAGAATTATACTTATGTAACCAAAGAGGAAAATATCACATTCATTTTAACATTATATCAGTAATACAGCTGCTTGCACTNTAGCTTCAACCTCTATAAGCCATAATAGTAAAAAATAACATACGGAAAAAATCCGTATAGGAAAGAACTAGGGACTAATGTCCTCGTGTTAAAAATTAAAACTTCTAAAAAATAAACATATTTAAAAAAATAATAAAACTTTAAATCCATTCACGGCTAAAGTCATTAGCGCACAAAGGTCGTTACCGCTATTCGAAATAGATACATGCTACACTCATTCCCACCAGCAGATAATACAAATAAATATTCACTGACGTCAGTCAGACTTTGCATCTCACCTGTTTTAAATGACTAATGGGTATGCTTTTAGATTTAAACCACCGCGAATATGTGGTTTCATAATATCTGTTCATGAAATTCAGTATGGGTAATGAAGTTCTAAAATATTAGTNNTCTTGTTTGCAGTGACTAACATGGATTTGAAAGACTTATTCGCATATCTGTAAGATACGTCTTTCTTCCGTTTTATATAATATGCATATGCAATGCAAAAAATATTATTTTACTATGTTCGAATCCCGTATAGGGGCACGGATATTTGTGCTGTCTGATATGTGTTTTTCATGGAATTAATTTCAACTTCATTTATTACTATAAACCTTGTTCCTAATGACCCATTATGTGTCAACAGGACGTAAAACACCTGTGTACTTTTGTAAATGCTGTATCTGCTATGCAAAAGAATATTATTTTACCAGGGTCGAATCTTAAAAAGAGAAATGTATTTATATAAAAATGGTATGTGNTATGTACAAAAATATTATTTTACCAGGTTCAAATCTTGAAAAGAGAAGTGTATGTAATATTTTGTCTAAAAATTAAAATATCTTGGCTTCAAAGCTCGGCAAGGTATATGCATCTGAAAAACAAATGTACTGTATGTCATATTTTTTTCTTCAAAAAATTAAAATATCTTAGGGTTTGAACCTCAAATGGTATATGTACTATGGGCCAAGCAAAACAAAGGTGCAGTCTCAAGCTCTTGGGTTCGAGGCTCTGAATGGTATATGCACTCACATGCTTAAGCAAAACAAAGGTATCTCTTGATATTCTAAAAGCTGTCCAGGTTTAAAGCTTCAATAGGTACACCTCAACTTTACTACATTTCATAACTTGGGGTTCGAGGCTCTGAAAGGTATATATGAACCACAAGAAGCTAGCACTTGATATTCTAAAACGGGTCCAGGTAACACATCACTCTAAGCATAATAAATGGTCATGTGTATTCTAAAACGGGTCCAGGTTCGAACCTCAANTCTTAGATTCAAATTGCACCCTAGCTTAATATAGCAAGCTAAAATAAAAACAAGGTCACCACCATCCTAAAATTCTCCAAACAATTTTTAACACATACAAACTGGCTGGATCAGTTCACTCACACCCAAAAGAGAAAGCGGACCTGTTCTAAAAATAATAACCCGAACCCAGAACCCACCTCTTACATACATACTACTAACACCATCTACCCGGGACCAACGGGACTAGTTAAAGAAAACGTTTATTTATATGATGTGTAAGGTCCAACTTGTTTGGTTGATGCAATTGAGGATTACATTTGTTTGGTGAAGCTATTTTTTGTCGTGTCAAAGGTTTCAAAATGTGCCATAGAGCAGTGATTAAATTTTGTGGAAAATTAAAGAAAACAGCTACTGAAACGTTTGAGGTGGTGCAAAATGCCATCGGTGAAGAATTTTTATCGAAAAGAAGTATATTTGAATGTCATACAATGTTCAAAGAAGAGTGAGAGTGGTTAAAAGACGATGGACTGAAAGGCCATCCTTCCACTTCCAGAACAAAAGAATCAAAGGAAGTAATTCAAAAGAGTTTGGGTGAAGTATGAACTTTGAGTTTTNGGATGTTAGAAGAAATTACATGGATAAATAGAGAGACAGTACGCTCGAATTTATTGCGTTAGACCTGATTTTCAGGAATGTTAGTCCATTTTTTTTTCATGACAATGCACGGGCGCATTCTTCGATCTTTGTTTTCAAGTTTTTGGTGAAACGAGTGATCCCCATGCCAACCGATCAACCCTGCTCGCCTGATTTAGCACCGGCTGTCATTTTTTAATTTCCTAAATTAAAAATGGCGACGAAAAGGTGTTTCGTCGATCCAACAGACTGTGACGAGAAAATTGAAGGCCATACGGAAAGAAGCGTTCTCTTGGGCATTCAAATAGTTTTATGAGCGATGTAAACGGGTTTATGAAGTGGGCGTGGACTAAACTGAATGATCGTATCTATAAATATTGTTGATATATGTGTGTGTTTATATTGCCTCAGTCCGAGAACTTTATTGCCACACTGTGTAATCGTTGACTTTTTCTGCTTCGAAAGACTTCAAAGCTTATAAGCTGCTCAAATGTCCGCATATGAGGAGTGCACAATGAACTTCCACAGCTCCGGTCCAAATGGAAAGTGAGCCCCACTCACAGCGAACAAATAATGTCAGCTATACTNCATACTCTCCAACTCTATTATGGAAAAAAAACCTCTCCTTTCGCATCTCTCAGAATAAAACCCTGGACGCGACAAATTAGATTCAACCAAAGCATTGGCCATGCCGATCGAGACGGTTAATTAGCTTTTCTCATGATAATGCGCTCCTGCAGCCACTCAGTTAAATTCCGTACGGAAAAAATAAAATCTGAAGATAACAATTAATCTAATCTACCAAACAAAAGACTACTAAACTCCGGACCATAAATAATCCTCTCAAATTGTTCATGTCTCCGGCTATTCCCGTAAGGATTAGAATGGGAGACGCAAATACGAAACAAACCCTATTCTCCCGGAGGAGTAAACAAAGGATGGTTTTCAAAATAATAAAAAAATAATAAGGTTATGGTAATTTACCTGGACCCTATATTTAAGTATATGTATTCTGTCCTGGTCACAGTATGTTTAAAAAAACTCGGGACTGAATACAATACTCTTAAACTCGCCCAATCGGTGGAGTGCCAAAACTCTACTCTGAAGAGAAAGATGCATTCCTTAACAAGTTAAAGGAGAAAAGATACAACTTGATAATTAAATTATGTGATAACTTGAACAAATAAACCTTACAGAAAGAAAAAAGTATAATGATCGTCATGCTTGGATTTTATTTTTGTTTAGACTAATGAGAATTTACACCTACCACAAATCTAACATAAAGGAAAACCCAAAATTGTCTTACAAAATGGTTGACACAAAGCTTGGGAGTGATGTCAAAGACATTTAATTTTAAGAACGTTATTAGGTCTGGCTTTAGCTATTAATTGACACATAGGCACAAACTATCCGTGAACGTTTATAAGGGCTTGTATCTTTCGGTCCAACTATTGTTTGGTACCACACATATAACATATAGGCCTACTATTCCTCTAATAGGCAGTTATAAGGGAATATAAAAATTAACACCTCTCAAACTTAAGTTATTTATAACATCCCCTCAAAACTCAAATATTTACACCCACCCTAATGAAAACTCCGACTACTAAAAAATCTCGTAAGATAAACAAACAAACATAAAAATGGAAATTACAACAAGACAACTATTTTTAGCAACATTATATACCAGTATAAATCAATTTCTATACAGGGTGTAAATTAATTTCTATTACAACGTTTGACAGTGTGTTAAACTAAAAAATACAAGACGATATTGTATATACGAATTTTTGTATTTAGGGCTTCATATAAGTAAAATCTCGGTAAGAAGATAGGTTATTTTTACTGGGCCTGCGACTACTGTCCTTTTGTTAGTAATATTTATTAATTAAAAAATGAATTCTATGTATCGTTCACAAATAAAAAGCTGAAGAATGACAATGTTTGAAATACAAAAAAGTCCTTACAGGTGGNACTCGAACCTCGGGCTATTACCTGGGATGCGGATATTAAACCACTAATAAGCNACACAAGTGTCTTTTATTAAGAAAATAAGTAATAGTATAAATATTGTTAGATTTATCTAAACTAATGATGCAATAGTCTATATGACGTCATATAATTTTTTTTNCNNNGNNANNNANNCCNNAANNAAAAAAAATCATAATTACGATATCGTCTTGTATCGTTGAGTTTAAAACACTGTCGAACGTCGTAATAGGAATTCATTTACACCCTGTATAGCTATATTCACTTTTATTATTGCTTACGTATAATTTTAGTAACATAAAAAGCGATGGAATGTTTTATACCTTTCAAATAGGGGTGGGTGGAACTCTGGTTTTTGCATCCGAACCGAACTTACCAAAAAGTTAGACTTTCGAACCCGAACGGAACGCGTAGGGTTCGGTTCGGTTCGACAGACGAACCTTCGACCCACCACTAACAAAAAGTTCCTTTGTATAATTCGAACCCGGGTTCGCAAAAGTTTGCGAACCCTATATATATGAACCAAAAAGTTCGAACTTTTTGGTTCGGTTCGACAGACAAACCTTCGAC
>KZ875348.1:13924-31005 GCA_003456935.1 Machilis hrabei
CAAAATTCAGTTATCCTGAAGCGTCATTACGACGCGGATGGGGTCTCCATTAGACCTGAGATGTCATAACAGTGGAACCATAATCCAATAGCAATAGCAAAGCAATAACGAAAATGAGAAAAATTTACAACTTGGGTGCAGCTTCCAAGGATTATAAACATCACCTGATAGCAGATATTATCACCGGCAAACCACAATTAAAAAGAGGGATCAAATTGTATGTGTTTACGCCTGTGAACTTTCTGAAATGCTTCAAGGAGAATAAATACAAATGAATGCGATCTTATGTTCTAAGACCTAAAACCACTATTACCTGACACAATTGCAACTCAGGTGGTTAACGCCTTCAATTTGTTTTTACGATAACGTATCGAGTTCCGTTTAAATATACCCTCTTTGAACATGTTACGTGAAATATACCACCCGGGTTTGGTAACACGGATGATTGTTCGAGGCTCAAAGAGCCGAGAAACAATCATTTATGCGGTAAGAAACCCGGTTATATCTAACGTAACCTGTTCAAAGCGGGTATATTACTCTAAAATCAACAAAAAAAAGGATTCCAAAATTTAATTATCTACATCTTACACAGCAATCACCATAATGGCATTTGGCAGGGGTTACGAATCCATGTTTATGCGATTCCAATCTCGAATCGTTCTAGGAAAAAAGGACCAAAAGTACGCGTTAGTCTTGCATCTGATTTCCTTTATTTTATCCACACGGTCGTGCCTAGCTATGTAAGTTGCAGGTTGTATAACCTCACCCACATTTACCTGAGAATGAGAACTAATCTCCTAACCCTACATGATCGATGATATACATTGCAAGGTTCCCAACCTAACTGCTCTAACATCTCGGTCACACTATCCATCCTATCTCATTGGCCCAAAACGAATCTAGCTGCCCTTCGTTGTATTCACTGAACAAAATTTTGTAACCCTACTTCATAGGGGTTCCAAATGCTACTACAGTATTGGATAATAGGGAGTACTAATGTTTTGTATGCAATTATGGGTTGTTTTAATATGAAATCATTATAAATAATAAACTTTGTAGAGAGAAGTCATTATGAAGGGGGACAAGCGTTTATTTCTTAATTAGTCAGGAAAAAACGCCCAAATAGTTCTAATTTGCTAATGTAGATGGCGTTGTTGAGTTTCTTATTGCTTATTCTATACTCCAAATTTAATATTGCTCCAAACTGAATATCCACCCTACACAAATACAATTTATATTTTCGACGTAAATCGCAGTCTTTTTTTTTCGCCCTGATGTTACGGGCGAAGGAACGAGGGGAAATCTTCAAAAGACACCCATGGGATTGATGGTAGTATCCCATGGGTAGTGTGGGACTCTTACCGCACTGAAACCACCTCCTGCTATGGAAGGACGAAGCAGGAACTACGAAGGCATTACTTCCGCAGTCTGCCATAAATGGTATTCACGTTTCTGTATCACATAGGTCAGTTCTATCTGTGGATTGTTTGACGAAGGGTGTGTGCATATCGGATTATTTTGTGTTTGAAGGTATAGTTCTGGGATGTAGTGCTCAAATGCATTACGATACTTATTCCGGGAAAGTGTAGGTACGTTGTGCATTTATAATTTACTATGTACAGTAACAGGTATCATTTTGGGACACGAGTTATTTATATTTAAAGAATAGTATTTTTATGCCGACATAAATTTAGATTGCTTGACAAAAATATACTTCTTATACAGAAATGTGAATACCATTACTATTTATGTCTTTATGGCAGACTGCTATTTACATAGTAAAATATAAATTGTATTTGTGTAGGGTGGACATTCAGTTTGGAGCAATGTTAAGTTTGAAGTAACACAGTTTTTAATTGGACATTATCACTTCCAATTCATTCAAAAAGTTCAATAAAATGTACCAGTTATTCTGCTTACGGTAATGTTGGCAAATGCGACCAGTCATCAAATGCGAGCAGTCAAACTTTCCCCATAAATAGTACTAAGAACACTGGGTTATAGGCATTTCTAGATGTTTCGAAATGACTGGCTAAGCTTCATTATTTGTCGGCCTTTTCATTAAGTGCTCGTTAAACCATACATTACCCTAATATTTACGAGCAAAGTTGGACTGCTTGCATTTGATGACTGGTCACATTTGCCGACATTACCCTAGTTCATATGATGCATTACTGAGTTTAAATATGTTTATTTTGAAGCCACAGTATCCTAACAAATGTGTTACTCCAAACTTAGTGTTGCTCTAAACTGAATATCCGTCCTATAAGTAGTAACGAGTCATATTTTTGTAGGATAGAAAATAAGCTTTCTTTAGGAAAAATGTACTAAAATGTTAATGTGTATTTCTAGTAACGATTGAATCTATACCCAAAAGTGATCTCGGCTTCGATGTATTATTAAAACAAGAGTTCTCTTTAAGTTGTAGGAGTAATATTGATTCAAAATATTATGCTAAGATTAGTCGTGGTTTGTTTCAGGAAAGTGGTGTGAAAACACAAATTGTAATGGTCGCGAAGCAAAAATAATGTTACGAGGGTCATTGAATAATTTATGAGATGATAGCCGAATAAACTATTTAATGACACGAGTTTTTAGTGCTACAGAAATTCCAATTTTTACGTAAAACGTATCCCGATACCAAACCCGGTAACAAATAACGTCCCAGATATACACCAGCAAAACACAAAGGAATCCGCCATTTTGACGGTTTAAAAATGGATATACGACATGAAAACAGTGTTGCATTAAAAATGTTCATCTACATTCCGCTTAAAGTCTCGTAGTACCTAGCAACGCAATTCAATTACGTCTACTAGAAGAGTTTTTTTACACACAGAACTAGGAAGACAAACTTTTTATGGAGTGTATGAGCTGCGATTCATACTGTTGTGCAAAACTGATGGTGTCACATGAACAATTTCTTACATGAACAGGAAATTAACATGTCAGGCATTTCGTATGCTATAAAATTGTACAAGATTAA
This sequence comes from Machilis hrabei, assembly GCA_003456935.1. Classification (NCBI taxonomy): domain Eukaryota; kingdom Metazoa; phylum Arthropoda; class Insecta; order Archaeognatha; family Machilidae; genus Machilis; species Machilis hrabei. The sequence continues at coordinate 16,911 of KZ875348.1, forward strand.
CGTTTTGAACTGTAACTCTTCAGAGTGGTCAACTCTGCCTTCCTCAGATTTAATGCGGATGATGAATAGTATCCCTTTACCTTCAAGAGGTAGTCTCTTAATGATTGGGTTACACGGAAAACTGCTTGACAGTCACTCAGCCCTGAACGGCGAGATTAATGTTCTCATGTACCACAAAATATCCGATTGGGATGCTCCACGATGCTCCTTCCACTAGTTGAATACACATACATGTCCTCAATAATATATGTTACTGTCTTACTGTTGCCTTAATAGTTGCGTTAGCCTAAAAAAAAGTGTTATAAGATAGAAAAAGCCTGACTTGCCACAATCGAATTTTTTATTCACAAAACACGAACTCTATTTGTTAGAACATGCGTGAAAATTTACATTGAAAATGGGCTGAAATAATATAACGGTCTATTACCCTTGCATAGCAACGCTTATTCTAGGCTATTTACTACTTGTGAGATCACTGGTCCCCTTTAATCATATTTTACCTGAGATATCTTATATTTAGCACCTACAAGTTTGTGTACCTAACAGTATACGCGGGATGCACACATAAGATATAACACGAAAGGCCTAACCACGTAAGACCTAACCACGCAAGGCCTAAAATTAGGCCTAACGTGATTAGGTCCTGTGTGGTTAGACTTTGCGTGTTATATCTTACGTGTTAGATCTTACGTGGTTAGGTCTTACGTGATTAGGCCTCGTAAAGCCTAACACGTAAGACCTAACCACGTAAGTCTTAACCACGTAAGGCCTAAAATAAGGCCTAACGTGATTAGGTCCTATGTGGTTAGACTTTGCGTGTTAGATCTTACGTGGTTAGGTCTTACGTGATTAGGTCTTACGTGGTTAGGCCTTACGTGTTATATCTTATGACCGCAACCCGTATACGCTGGCTGAAACATGGATTGCTAACTGAACCTTTACTATACAATTATCTTACAACTAACATAATACCGGCCTCGGCTACCAAGGCATTTGTCTTCTTTGCCATATTTACTCACATTTAACTACCCGAAATCTGGCTAAATAACGTATAACACCGTTATACCCCTTTACATAATCTCACTCTTGAACGACTTTTGTCAAGCCACTTTATACACATTGATGATGATGATGATATGGTGTTTTACGTCCCGTCGACACATAATGGGTCATTAGGGACGATGAAACAATATTTATTGTGATTAATGAAGGTGAACTTAATTCTATGAACAAGACACACATATAAGACAGCACAAACATCCATGCCTTATGCGGGATTCGAACCCGCAGCCTTTCGTTCCAGGGCGCGCTGTGCTAACCACTATCCCAAGTAGGTCGGCTACACTTTGAACTTCCCTGTGCTTCTTGCGTGAAAAGTCTGGGCAGATAATATATTCTCCTTCTCTCCTGCTCGTGGCTCACTGACATAACTCAAATCGGTCAGACGTTTGCCGCTGTCTAATAACACTTTCATAATACAAACTTCTACAACTCCGCTTGTTGAAAACGCTAACATCGGCTACTCAGTTCTTAATCTCACTCCAAAGTCTAATTAATTTAATGATTTACACAACTATTTAGAATTCACAGTGCTTTAATACTGTATCTGTTTACTTACGCGGTCGTTGAGTTTTTTACTGCTCTCCCACTCGTTGTTAGGACTCAAAATAACCAACCGTCCATCTGAGTTTAACGTTCACTTTCACTGGGCTTGGATCCCAAACTTGGCTGACCTTTTCCATTAAATGGTTTACAAAAATACCATTATGTCCTTACCTGACCACTTGCAATAAAAGGAGTGGAAGCTAAAAATCATGTATGACTGCCTTAGCCGATTTTAACAGTAATTGATGGCTTCGATCTAAAGTCATAAAAACTAATTTTTCTTCGTAGATTTTTGCCTTGTTCGTTATTGCAGTTGCCCAATNTTCCTCTCGTGGCAGTGGCATGTGTTTGGTAAAGTCAACGTACACGCCTAACTTCGGGACCTCTTTTTAGCTTATCCTCAGTTTCTCTACGCCAAACAAATCTTGCAGCGCGAAATTTTCCTCGCTAACGCAACTGCACTCGATGGCGCTGACTCCCAACTCCATTGGCTTTGGTTCATGACTTGTGCTTTTCCAGTTTTGCCGCTCCATCGCAGATTCTTCGACCGTTGTGACAAATTCCGGTTTACTAAATTCGTCCACTGTCCTATTGAAGATTTGTGGAACAACCATCACTTTAAAAGAGAAACGCATTGGGAATTTGATGGCTTCCATTCACTTAAGGCTGGTGCTGACAGATGCGGTGAATAATATTTGTTTTATCTGCCAATAGGATCGATCTACGTATCGTCCTGCTTGCTGAAGGCTTACTTTGGTATTTTCACCAATTTTATAAAATTTTACAGTCATCAACGTATTCTCCGTACTCTTACAAGCCCCAGCTGGCCGTAACTCAGATTGGTAATGCTTATAGTATTACAAAACTGCTCTGTGCACTGCACCGCACTTTCCCTAGGGATTATCGAATCGAGTGGTGAAATCAGGCCCAATGGTTTGGAAAAAAGCAAAAATCATTGAGTTATGTTCCCCTTAATGAGTGCCTCCTACTTGTTCACCTATCGATGCTCTAACTACACAATAACACACAAAACCAAATCATACACTACCACAACTAACTACACATATGCCGAGCTCTCTCAAAAAATAAAAAAGTACCAATAATAAATTAGGCCTAGGAGTGAAGTTCCTGAATAACTTCCCCACTTTAGTTCTGATAATTGTTTAATCACTGCTGGGTTAATTACTGGTATAACCTTTCATTAATGGCGCGCATTCCATTTCGAATGTCAAAACGAGGCTTAACTCTTTAGTCTTTACACGGCGTTAATAAGTCTATTAAAATGACTACATGTAGCTCACCAGGTTGGCTAACTTCAATTTTTTTTCCTAGCATTCTATCCCATTAATTGGGGTCTGCTACTTTGGTAATGGTCCTCCATTTCTTCCTGTCCAAGTCGTCCTCCTCAGTTAGTCCTAGCCCATTCATATCCTTTCGTAGCGTGTCCTTGTGTCTTGTCTTTGGTCTTCCTCTTGGCCGTTTCCCCTGTACGTCTGTTTCCCATGAGGTCTTAGAGGCTTTGTCTGGATTTTGTCGTATTACGTGTCCTTACCATCTGAGGCGTCCTTCTCTCATTTTCTCTCCAATTGGGGGATGTTTAGTCTCTTTCTTATCTCGGTGTTTGGAATTTTGTCCAGTCTTGTTACTCCTAGCGCCCATCTGGCCATTCTTAGTTCTGCTACGGTCATTATTTGTTCTATCTTCTGTGTTGTTGCCCAGGTTTGTGTTCCATAGAGCGCAGCTGGTCGTACAACGGTTTTGTATATTTTGGATTTCAGTTTAACGGGAATCCGCTTGTCACAGAGCACTCCACTGCATTTTCTCCACTTCTGCCATGCTGCGTTAATTCTTGCTTTGGCTGCTGGTAATGAATCTCCATCTGCTGTAATGCGGTCGCCTAGGTATCTGAATTCTGTTGTTCAGGGTAGCCTTATGGCATCGAGATCTATGTCGCCCGGGGTTTGCGGTTCGATTTCTAGGTATTCGGTCTTATTAGCGTTCATCTGTAGGCCATATTGTTCTAGACGGTCCTTAATTTGTTTGAGGGCGTTTGTGAGTTCCATCCTTGTATTTCTTGCTAGTACTATGTCATCCGCATATAGCATCGTCCATGGGTGGAGGCCTTGTATATCTCTGGTGATTCTGTCTAGGCAGAGGATGGACAGGATGCGCTGCCTTGGTATACTCCTACTGTGACTTTGAACGGTGCTGTGAGGCCTGCGGCACTTCTTATTCTGCTTGTGTTTCCCGTATACAGTAGCTTTACCCAGTCTACGTAAGCCTCAGGTAACTCCTGCGTCCAATAGTGCGAACCATATGAGTTCATGCGGGATTCTGTCGAAGGCTTTTTCGAGGTCTATGAAGGCTATGTGTAGGGGTTTCTGTTTTTCTCTGTGTTTTTCTACGAGCATTCTCAGAGCGAATATGGCGTCCGTTGTTCGGCATCCGGGTTGGAAGCCGGTCTGGTTTGGTGTTATTTTAGTACAATCTCTTATTCGCCTGTCCAGTATCCTCTCGAAGATCTTGAGTGTGTGTGCTAGTAACCTGATTGGCCTGTAGTTCTTGCAGTTTAACGTGTCGCCTTTTCCTTTCCATATTGGGATTGTGGAGATTCTTTCCATGCTTCTGGTATCTTCTGTTCTTGGATGATCTTGTTGAACAGGTCTGCGAGGAATTTTATTCCTGTTTCACCGGTTAATTTCCATATCTCTGCGGGGATGTCGTCTGGGCCTGTACACTTGCCTGTTTTCATTTTCCTGATTGCTTCTTCTACTTCTGTTTCTGTGATGTTTAATACAGCTCCTGTTACCGGTGGTTTGTTTGGAATGGGGGGATGGGCGAATTCAATCTTGGATATTCTTTCGTGGTACTCCTTCCATCTGTCAGTTATTTCCTTGTTATCGTACAGTATTGTTTCGTCTGCTGCCTTTATGATTCTTGTCTTACCGATGTCTCTAGTTGCATTGTGTCTTGCTTTGGTGATTCGGTAGATGTCTTTTTCGCCTTCCTTGTTCCCTAGTCTGGTGTACAGTTCATCATAGAATTCCTTTTTGGCCTTTGCGACTATTATCTTGGCTTCTTTCTTCAGTGTGATGTATTGTGCTTTCAGTTTTGGGTCTCGGGTTCTTCTCCATTCTTTGTATGTTGCCATCTTGTTGTTGATGGCCGTTTCTACTTCGGTAGTCCACCACCAGGTGTCTTTGTTGATCTTTGGTCGTCCGGGTTTCGTTGTTCCCAGTATTATTGTTGCTATTTTTCTGACTTGGTTTGCGCATTGGTTCCAGGTGTGCTCTGCTGTAGCGTTAGTCTGGGTGCTGATGGCTTGGATTAGTTCCTTGCAGATCTGCGTGGCGTTAGACTTCACTGTAGTTTCCACCATTTGATTCTCTCAATTGTGGTCTTAGGTATTGAAGTGACTGTCTTTCTTGGTAGTCGAAGGTCTACTATTACCGGCCTGTGCTGGGGAGTTAGGATTTCACTTGAGATCACTTTGCAGTTGGTTACATATTTCAGTCTTTTTCTTTGTGTGGGGATGAAGTCTATCTGTGTCCTATCTCCTCCTGATTCGTATGTGATCGTCTGTGATTCCCTTTTTCGGAAGAAGGTGTTAACTGCTGCTAACTCGTGGGCCGTCAGATAGTCCAGTAGTTTTTCTCCATCTTCATTTGTGGGTCCGTATCCTCCATGTGCGGATTCGTAGCCTCTGTGCTCGCTGCCTATATGTGCGTTGAAATCCCCGCCGATTATGATTGTATCCTCAGAGGGCTCTGCTCTGATGATGTCTCCGAAGTGTTGCTCTGATGATGTCTCCGAAGTGTTCCAGGAACTCTTCTTTTTAATTTTCTGGGCAGTTGGTTTGTGGTGCATATGCGCTGATTATTTGTAGGATTCCATATTTCGAGTCGTACAGATATGAGTCGGTCACTGACCCGCTTGACTTCGATTACTTTAACGGAAAGGTCTCTTGTAAGGACTATTCCAATTCCATTCCTCTTTTTGGATGTTCCGTAGTAGAGTAGTTTGAAGCCGCCTCCTAATGTGTACGCTTTTCCTCCTCTCCAGTGGGTTTCCTGGATGCAGACGATGTCTATGTTGCGTCTCTTAAGCATGTCTACCAATTCACTTGTACGTCCAGTGAGTGTTCCGATGTTCATTGTAGTAAGTCGTAGTCTGAGGGCTTGCTGCTTTAGCCCTGGCCGTCCTTGCCTGGGCAACCCTTGTCCACTTCTCACACTGCTCGGGTGAAGGCTGTGCGCGTCGCTTCCAGGGAATGCCCTGGCCACATAACTATCATATCTATGAACCATTTCCATATGTGTTTGTGCGATGCATTTTTCAGTTCTCTGTAGCCGGCCTATCGCAAGGTCTGTCGCTTCATTTTTGGTGTTGTAGTCTTGGGGCACTGAAGGATTTCTTTTTGGAAAATCTTCTTGGTTTCAGTGGGGATCGAGCCCAGGTCTCCCGCCCCGTAAAACTTGTGCTCTACCATCTGAGCCATGGAGCCCCCCAGGTTGGCTGCCTTCAATAATGTTGAATATAAGCAAAATTCAGCTTACTTACGTCGTATTTCTTTCCTCCTTCAGTTATTAGTTAATTCGACGAAATTAGGCTTAAAGCGGCATCGTATACTGTAACACAGTCTCGGCGATAATTCCATTAAAATAATGCATTTGGGTCACTTACCAAGATAAAGTCATGGATTGTAACCTACTCCTTCATATGTGCCTACATACGGGCTTTTATTGTAGTTTTACTGTCTTTTCCGGACGTTCGAATTCGCTGCTTAAGTCGACACATCCACCCTTTTCACCATATTCCTGCTGCCTCCTCAATTGTTGAACAACTCGCGCTCCTCTCACTGATGGCTTCCACGTTAACTTCTCCAAGGTCACCACCAGCCTTTTCCGCTGTGCCATATCGATACACGCGTACTGTCGACTGCACACAGCTGACTCTTCTTTTCACATACAAAGTTCGCTTTTCCACACCAAATAACGTTGATTAAAACCTTCACAAAATTCATATACACTTGCGTAATTACCTAACATGACATACACTGAATTACATACATATTAAACAATATTCATACACTCTGCATGCATACTTAATTCATTTATTGTCGGCTCTTTTCCGCCCCGTCAAAACCACTTGTTACATAGTCTCTCCGGAATTTCATGACAAGACCTAAGTTGTGGCCTGCAATTCCTAATTCCAGGTAGCAAGTGTTTTGAGTTGGTACTGTCCTGCCTCAATATAATATTTACATTCATTCATTGTCTCCATTTTCTCTTCACCTTACATAATGATAAAACCAACACAAGACAAAATAAAACAATAAAGTCCTTAACCTCTAAATCACAATATTTCAGAGTACATTGTTTACATTTATCTCGTTATTACGTTTACGCTCGCGCTACCGCTGAACTATCTAACGTTTACTCGTCCATGTCTCACCGTGTTAGGTGATCAAAATTTAGTTCCAAATCAACTTTACTTTACTTCGGTTGGTGTTACTTCACCTTGCGACCCTTCATTCCTCTCACTCATACCAACATTCTCTCCTTTCTCACGCTCTCCATACACATCCTGCCTTACGTATTCTTTCAACTGCTCCACATGTATTCTCCGTGGTATTATCCCGTCCTTGTCTTTCAAGGTATACCACAGATTTCGATGTTTTACCACTTCGAAAGGGCCTGCATATTTATTTTCCAGTTTGGAAATGCGTCCTAGTTTGTTATTGGACTGTGGATAGGCTTTGATTAATACCCGTTCTCCAGGTTTAAATTCCCTGGACTTATGTTTGGCATTATAATACTGCTCTTGTCGATGATCATTGTACTCTCGGTTTAAAGCAGCTATTCGCTTCGCTTCCCCTTTCTGTGTCTCTTTCGTCTTTCCACTGTCTCCAGTCACTGGTATTTTCTATGTCCTTCTCTCCTCTTCTATCTAATTCGCTCAGTACGTTTTGAAATGGTCCCCTAAGTTTTCTCCCATACATAAATTCGCTTGCTCCGAATCCGGTACTGTGACTCACAGAGTTGTTTAAGGCTAGCACAATAAAGTTTAGCACCTTCGCCCAGTTTTTGTGTCGTTGACCTACACACATTCGTAGTTTAGAAACGATATCCCTATTCCTTCGTTCTACAAGATTACTGGCCGCTCTGTACGCTGGAATATATTGCCTGTGGATTTTCCACCGCTCACACACCGCCTTTACTTCTGGACTTTTGTTACAGGTCGCATTGTCCATGACTATTGTCCGGCAAGCTCCATAGCGACACAGTATTTGCGTCTCTAGATTAGTTGCTATTGCCGCCCCAGTTGTTCTCCTTATAGGGATTGCTTCTAACCAGCCCATTAGACTATCTTGTACTACTAGAATATGTGCGTAGCCATTGATGGAAGTAGGATACGGTCCTAACGTATCCATGTATAATCGTTCCTACGCATTCGGCCTAAAAAAATGTCGCAACTCCCCCCATTTTTCCCATACGTGGGTTTGGCGCGTTGACATATATCACACCCACGCACAAATCGACACACATCTCTTCTGAGTGTTTTCCAGTAAACTAAACTTTGTAAATATTGCGTGGTGTGAAATATGCCCCGTAGCCCTGGAACACGCTTTCGTGCGCATACTTCAGTACTTGGTCTTTCATTGAGTGTGGAATGACTGGTAAACCATATCCCCTACTCGTATGTGGCTGCCTTGCGTCACCACCGTGTCTGGAGGTGCTATCGTGCAATGAAATAAAATTCCTTGCTTAACCACTTCAAATTCGTGTGCTTTCTTCAAGATTTCCTTCGCCCACTTTTTTCTTAGTGGCAGCTTGCTCGTTTCTAAGTACTCTTTCATTGCCATTATTTGGGTGTCTTTCTCTTGACCTTAATGCAGTTCGGTTTTGTCAAAGAGGCCGTCCTTCTCCCACAACATACGTTGTTTAACCCCTTTCTCCCCCCTGCGTCATCAATAGGATGTTCGATGCCAGGGTCGGTTTGAGGTTCTGGTACAGGTTTGGTGAAATAATCCGCGACTAGGTTAAATGACCTAGGTATTGAAACCACTTGATATGAAAGATCTTCTAATCTCAAACTGAGCCATTGAATAAAAGCATTACTAAACTTAATCTTATGCATCCACTGCAGGCTACTGCTGTCCGTGTAAATCGTGAATTTGTGTCCTACTAATAAATTTCGAAATTTTTCCACTCCATATACTATGGCTATGAGCTCTTTTTGCAAAATCGCGTTTTTACACTCAGAGGGTTTTAGTAGTCTGCTAGAGAAGCTTACTATTTGTGGGTGCTCTATATTTCCAGTGAACAGCACCGCACTAATGGCTATTTGCGAACTATCCGTAGCGATACTGAACGGTTCGTCATATTTGGGCCGAATCAACATACTGTCGACGGAAATATGACGCTGTATACTATTAAATGCCTTGTCGCACTCTTCCGTCCAAATTAATTTACTTGTAGCGTGTTTCATTCTTTCTAATGGCTCTAAGAACTCCACTGCATGGGGTATGAAATCCCGTAGCCAATTAACTATTCCAATGAATGAACCTAATTCTTTTCTTGTTTTAGGTTTCGGATAATTTCGTATCTTTTCCACATATTTGACGCTTGCTCGAGTGTGGTTATCACTCGGTCTACTTCATCTAAGTGCTTCTGGGCCTCCCCCTATGTATACACCAAAATATCCTCTATGAATACATCGCGGCACTAGAGTGACTAAACACGGCTGGTGCCTGCTTTGTACCAAAATTCATTCTCGTGAATTGGAAATTACCTTCGTCACAAATGAAAGCTGTGCACTTTCGACTCTCTTCTTCTAATTCCATTTGAAAATAGGCATTTTTTAGGTCTGTGACTGTAAATAAATTAGCTCTTTTTAGTCGTTGTCGCACATCACGTAAATTTGGCAACGCCCAGTGCCAGTCCCGGCTGGGCCGGTTCACAAGGCGCTGGTCAGAGCACACCCGTATGTCCCCGTTACTCTTCGGAACAATCACCAGTGCGCACGCCCACGGACTTTGTTATGGTTCAATCACCCCCATTTCTAAAAGTCTTTGTATTTCTTTTCTGAGTGGGCCCCTAAATTTCCACGGTGTGGGTCTAAATTTTGCTTTCACAGGAGTCTCATCTTCCATTTCTATTTTGTGAGTAATTACCTTAATTTACCCCAGTTCACCTGAAAAAAATCGTGGGTGTCTGTCGATTACTCGTTGAATATCATCCCCCCTTTCATTATTATCGCTGTGATCACCATCACTAGCGTTCAACTGAAAAATTTCCACCTCGGCCGGATGCGTCGTAGTAACCGTTCCAACACTTGATGTTCGCTCGTTGCTCCATTGCAGCGGGGTTACTCTGGCGGCCATATATACTCCATGCTAGGTGGCCCTTCTAGACATGTCTCTGGATAGCTATTTGCATGCGCGCGAACCTGGCCAATGTTGCCGTTGAGATATCGGACCATTCACTGAACTTTTTTGACACACCACGTATGACTTCAACTTTATGACAAGAGCATAGCATCTTGACGAGATCTAAACACCTTGTATGTATCTGTGTATGTAGGGCCCACGTCATAGTTTACACTATAGCGATGTTGATTTGTATATTCCTGGATATTCGTTATATTTAAGTACAAATATACATAATAAGTGTGATAGTGTGGCAATTTATGTGGAAAATAACGTGACGTTATTAGAAAATATAAATACTGATCTGAGTGAATCTAAACCAGTGTACATCATGCTTTGAAGAGAAACTTAAATATTCTAACCAACCTCGTACTAAAGTTAAAGCTATATTTTATCGAATTAAACCATATATTATAAATGGAATTATTAACTCCATAAGAAACTGAGACAAAAATGCTAGAAGGTTAAAAAAAGAACCAACTTATGGTTGAATATAAAACCATTAAAACACTCTTAACTGTAGTAATTAGATATAATGGGACTCAAATCCTGTACAACAATGGGGATGGATAAAATAACTAGTCTCACTTTTTAAAACTTACTCGTTTATTTCAGCTATTGGCAACACTGATGTAAATGTGGCAACTCAATGTGATAGCACATGTTGCTAGAAGTGTTTGCTGAGTGTGAGTCAGTCTGTTCATATTCTGTACATCTTTTGAGAGCTAAGAATTAGTTTTATGATACTTCTATTGTAATGTTACGATTATGTAAGTCTTTGAGATTTGGTTATTGAATGAAACTGAATTAACGTTGTACTAAAGTAAAACAAATGCTCCTTTTTTCAACAATACTCTCGCGCCAATTTTTCAGTACCTCCCGTTCTACCATGTAGCGTAGGTATTGTGAACCACTACAGAGGGCATCCAAGAGTTCGCACTACATCCAACAGAGCATACTCTTGGCCACTATAGAAATATCAGTCCATTGTTGTTTAACCAATATATTGTTGACTATATTATCTTCTTATATGGTAAAAGAGTTTAATAAAAGATTACCATGAATTCTGGAACTAATTAAACCTTACTAACTTTTTAAAAACAAGAATTGGTAAAGCATTAAATTTGTATTATTGAAACAGTCTCGTTATTTAATAGCCATACTTCATACATTGTATGTAAGTACTTATAAATTGTAATAATTGGTTTTTATTACAACTATTAGTAACCTTTTCTTTTCTTTTTTTGCAAATTGCGATTATGGACAAATATAAAAGATAAACGGAAAGAAAAGTCTTAACACATGAACAGTTTGATACAGCAAAAGCATTATTACGAAATGGGGAAAGCCAAGAAAGTAGGAGTTAGCGAGGCCACTCTCCGGAAAAATATTTAACACACAAAGGAACAGTCGTTTAGTACTTTTTTAACAGGGTCGATTTAAGAAGATCTTTGACGAGCCCATGGAAGAAGAACTTGTCAAACGTGTTTAAGATTTAGTTAATTAATAATCATTTTTTCAAGAAGAACTTGTTTATATTTGAAAATAATTACATACAGTTTCGAAACTGATCCGTTTCGTCTTCAGTGTACATGTTTTTGTTTACAATAAGGTTCAAGTTTCATTTTCAATATTGAGTGAAAAGGTTATTTTTTGTCAGCTTTTAAAATATTGCAATAAATTTTGGGAAATGTCATGGCGTCTGTTATTCTATTCATATTGTTTGGATTCTGGATGATTTAGATTCGAATTTTATTGTTTATCACGAAAAAAATTACAGAAAGTTGCGTATGACTTTGCAAGCTTGAAGGGGATCCAACATCGGTTCAATGAAGAGAGCACTCCCGAGCTATGTAGTCTTGGCAACGCTATTGGATTCAAACAAGTCCAAGTGGAGAAATTCTTTGAAAATTTGAAAAAGTGTCTTGCAGAATACCAGTTTCCTCCTCATCGTATTTTCAGCATGTATGAGAAAGGAGGGTCAACTGTTCCAGACAAATCACTTGAGTTTGGAAAAAAGGCTGTTCGCAAAATAAAATCTGGGAAAAAAGGTCAAACAATTTCATCTGTTTGTTGGGCAAACCCAACAGGGAATTATTTACCACCAACTCAAATATTTCCAAGAAAACGCGTGAAATTGGAACTCTTTGAAAATGCTCAAACAGGAACTTTGACCCTTATTTCAGAGTCTGGTTATATGAACATGGAACTCTTTCTGGAATGGTTGAAACACGTCACTAAACATGTGAAGCCCTTAGCCAATGATCCCGTTCTCCTTATCCACGATAATCACGTTTCGCATTGCTCTCTCCCGGCTGTCGAGATTTGTAGAGAGAACCACGTTTTTCTTCTGTCTTTTTTTTTTTTGTTTTGTTTTGTTAGGGTTATGCACCGGGAACCGCCGTATGGCATTACATGTTTCTTCTGTCTAGTCACATACAGCTGTTGGATAGAGTAATTTTTGAACTGTTCAAGACGATCTATGCTCAAGAAGTGGACAAATGGTTGTGTTCTCATCCTGGAAGGGCAATCACTCAAATGTAGGTATCCGGTCTATTTAAGGCTACGTACAACATAATAACAACTTCCAAAAAGTCTGAACACGCTTTTTCTTCAACAGGATTTATCCGTTTAATCTTAACGTATTTTCATAAGAGGATTTCCTGCCTGCAGAGGTAACTCAAATTTACATTAATGACCAACAGAATCAATCTTCTAGTCAAAATGCAAATGAAGAAGAGAAAACAGACGACGGAGAAAGGAGGTGAAGAAAACGAAAAGTGAGGCAAGAAAAACAAAAATATAGTTCAACAAAAGAATAATGAACAATCTAGTTCATCTGGTGGAAACGTAAAAATAAGTGATATTTATCCTCTGCCAAAGTCAATCAATCAAGACAAGAGGAAGGAACAGAAGTCAGAAATATTGTCGGGCACACCGTACAAAAATGAACTAATAGAGAAGAAAGAAAGAGATGAGGAGCAGCATAAGAAAAAAGAAAGGGCGAAAGCCAAAGCTGTGAAGAAACAATATGACAACGCAACAAAGGAAAACATGGTTAAACGTAATTTTAAGTACACCACAAGTGATATGACGAGACTCTTCTGACACGTTGACCTTTTTTTTTTTCAAGAAAACTTTTAAAAAGACGCAATAGTTTGCGTCTAATACCAATATTTTCCAGTTCAATTAATAATAGTTGATGATTAACCATATCAATGCTTTTTGGAGGTCCAAGAACATTGCAATAGGTTTCGTACTTACAGTACCAGCATCGATTCTGTCATATCCAAACGAAGCGTAGCGCGAAATTAAATTTCGCTTAAAATGCCAATTTTCGTTCACTTACGAAGCTACGAAAAATTAAATTCGCTATTACGTCTTTCAGGCTTCGCCTGAAAGACGTACCGAATTTAATTTTTCGTAGCTTGGTAAGTGAACGTAAATTGGCGTTTTAAGTGAAACGAAATTTCGCGCTACGCTTCGTTTGGATATGACAAAATCGATGCTGGTACTGTATGTTTGTCGTATAGCATTTTTTGAATTTATCAAATCATTTTTAAAAATAGCTCAAGTTACAGTATTGTTTTTCCTTTTTAAATTTTAAAAGAATTACTTCCGACGAATTTCATTTCTCCATTTTACTATTTTTATCTTGGCTTTATATTTTTTATTCTTGTCTTTATAATCTTCTATGTTTAACCTAAGGTACACATTTTTTTACTTTTAAACTTATTTGAGATTTACACATTTTTATCTCTCTGTTTTCTATATTTCCCCCCTCACTTATAAACACTGTTCAGTATTATGTGTAGCTTGTATTGAGTCGTATCTGTGTNCAGTATGTTGGTGAGACTTTGGACGGGAGATGATGTGTTTTTGTTTTTGTTGTTGTTTTGTGTGGCGAGGACGATGAGAGTTCTCTGTGTGTGTTTTGTATGAGGAAACGAGTTTTGTTTAAACCAAATATTATTGAGTTAATGTGAGTGAATTGTGTAAATTCATTAGTGGATGAATAAAGTCACTTTGTCAACTACAACGGACTAAGACTTTGATTAT
>KZ875353.1:19141-30075 GCA_003456935.1 Machilis hrabei
TAAAAGAAAAAGTAAATAAATATAAAATATTAAAAGAAAATATAAAAGGCACTAAAATAATTTTAATTTCATTAATTTTGGGGGGGGTCCGGACCCCATGGACCCCCTCCTTGCATACGTGCCTGCTTCTATACTAAAATATCCTTTATGTGAAGTAAACCATTTATACTCGATATTATGGGTCTAGGGGCTGCCATAAGAATCGTTTTTTTTTTTCGGAACGTACTTTACTCATAGCTGCAGACACAATAACGATTTCAATCTATTACACAAAACACGAAAATTGTTTTGAAGCACGATTAAAAAAGCATTTCAAGAATGTTTACAGAACACATAGTCATGTCATTTAAATAAAATACTAAAGTAACAATCATACGACACGAGTGTATTGTGTTTTTGCAACAGAAATGTGTACCGTTTTTCAAAGAATCTCGTATCGACAAGTTTTCACGTACAGGAAGAATAGAAATAAATGTTGTGGTATTAAGTTTAGCATAAGAAACTAGAAATGGGTTTTTGCTTCCTGGGGAGTAAGGAACATACTTCTTTTCCTGAGATGCTAGTACTTACGTACAACCAGAGACTCCTGCTCCAAATCACAGAGACATCATGTGAATGGCTGAGCAAGCGACCAAACATATTGTTTTTCTCAGTCTGGGAGCTTTTGTTTAAAAAACATTGTAGGTGAAAGTTGCAAAACAGCCAATACTATGCAAAGTAAATCAAGTTTATCAGGTCTAACGGGTGTAAATCGGGTTAAACGGTTTTCTTGGGACATATTAAATAAAATGTGAACCGAGTGTTTTCGGTACCCAATTCTTTCAGGTTCTTGATACATGTTTCAACAGGTTAACCCGAATTCTGGAAAGCATTACAAGACAGTACAATGATGGCTAAAAGTTTTAACATTTGTCTCAAGTGGAGCTCCCTTAGTTTTCATAAGTTTGTACTTCCAATGTAACTTTTGCATTAATTTTTTGATTTAATTCTGTCGCAAACTGGAACAGGCTTCCATGTTAATTTGAAAAAAAAGACAATTTACCTTGTTTGTGGTGGTGTGTAGAAATCACGATATTTTGCCTAGTATCTTCATCTAGGCATCTTCAGGAGTTCACATTTCATTTCTTGACCTTTACATGTTCGCCGTGGCAGTACTGGAGTCCACCGGCTGAGGAACTGTCACGTTGAAATTTAAAACGACAAGTTAAAAAGTTGTTAAAACATAAGGGGCCGCTTAATACGGAGGAAGCCCAACGGCTTCTACTGTCAGACTGATTTCACTGGTGGCTCGATCCAGAACAGCTGTTAAGCGTTGCTCATTTGTTGCGGTGTTGCCGGATTGCTGTCTATTTATTCTATTAAACCTAAGTATGCTAGTGGGTTCAATTCTGAAATGGGAGTTTCTGGGGGTTTGGGCCATTCTGTTGCAAATGACTGTTCTTTTGGTTTATTGTACAAGCTTTTGCATCGGAGGTCGAGTGGCCTTTCTTCTTTATTTAGGTTAACTTGAGTTTGCCAGATGTCAATGGATTCTAAGGTATTTCTTTTGATTTGGGTGTCTGCTCGTCTAATTATTCTGTAATTTTCCCGTATATGAATATGATTCAGAGCGGTGGTGTGTTCTGCTAGGCCTGTGTTGTTTTTCTTTTGTGTTACGCCCCTCTCCTGCTCTTTAATTCTTATTTCTAAGTTCCTTTTTGTCTGTCCTATGTATTTTCTTTCGCATTCGCATTGAATTTCGTATACGCCACTGAGCTCTGGGTTTTTGGTTTATATTCAGAGAAATGAGAAATTATTTTTGCTGGGGGTTTGTCCGACGAGATGATATCGTTTTTTCTGTAGAGTCTACTGAGTTTATGTGATATTGGCGGATATGTGCTTATGTATTTAATGGGCTTTTTTTTCTGACTGATTGTTTCAGATTCGGCGTTAATTTGTCTGATGTATTTTTCTATGAGTTTTTTACTGTATCCATTTTCTTCAGCTCTTGTTCCAGTTCTTTCTGTAAATTTTGGGTGTCCGACCAGATAAGGAATGCCCGTCGAATAAAGTTCTTCCACGTGTTGTGTTTATGGGTTGCTGCATGGAAAGAATCTGCTGGTACGTAAATGTCCGAGTTAGTTGGTTTCCGGTTTACTGAGGAACTGAGGGTTTCTGTTTCATTTCTTTCGAACATGATGTCTAAGAACGGTAATTTCTGGTCTATTTCTTACTCATGTGAATTTTATGTTTTGGATTACTATTGGGTTAACGTGGCGTGATCCAAGTCTTTTTTTTCTATTGCGGAGTATGCTTCTTCTCTGGGGATGTTTGTAAACAGCGAGACTACGTCACAACTGTAAAGAGTGTCCTCCTGGTCAATTTTTATATCGTTAAGTTTACTGATTATGTCCTCAGAGTGTATTATTGTACTCTCTCTTTTTTCTACATAAGTGCTGATTAACTGGACTATTTTCCTAGCTAGTTTTTGTACCGGGGATTTAGTCGCAGCTACTATTAGCCGTAACGGAATGTTAGGCTTGTGGACTTTTGGTAGGCCATATATCTTGGGTGTGGCCAGATCACGAACAATGAGGCTATCTATTTCACTTGAGTCAATTTGAGATATTTGGCAGTGATTTTGATAAGTATTTGATGTTGTCGGATTTTACTTCTCTATAAAATTGTCTTCCTTTAATAAATTCTGCATTTTCTGTTCTTAGGGGCCTACTCTGTTTTTTCTTGTAGGACTAATTTGTTGCCCTTGTCTGCTTTTGAAATGATTGTGTCTTGGCTTGATTTGTTTTTTTAATTCTTTTATGACTTTATTGTATTCCCTAGACTTATCGGATTGTTGATTACTATTTTTTGTGAGGATGACTTTGGCTTCTTTGAACGCTGTTTTATTTTCTATTGCAACTAGTTTTGATGCTGTTTCGATACTAGCCTTCATGTCGGCAATGGGTGGTTTATCTGGAGCTGGTGCGAAATTGGGGCCTTTATTCAGAATTTATATTTCTTCTTTTGTATTTTGAGAGGTTAATGAATTTACTTTGTTTTGTTTCTGTTTTAAGAGCATGGCCTTCTTTTGTTTGTTGTCTAATGAGCTTACTGTGTTTGTTCTCCATTTTTGATTTTACTTTGTTTTCATATTTCTTATTGTCTAAGCTGGATATTGTCAAGAAGGTTTTCCAAAGACGATATGGAATACTAGATGAAGTCTCAGCAAAGCTTTGTCATTTAGATCTAAGACCTTATATGCATCTTTTATAGCTTCTGAATTAATTTTTTTCTGTGCTGTGATTTTGTTCATTCTTTCTGAATTGTAAGATATTCTCCATTTTAAAAAGTTCAGTATGACGTCATTTACTTTGCAAGTCTTTAAAAAGTTTACACGTTCCTGGAATCTTATTTTTTTGCTTTGAAGGACACTAAAATGCCTAAATTGTTTTCTTGTCACAAACATAGTTTAAATTATGTCGGAAACACAGAGCTCAGTGGCGTATACGAAATTCAATGTGAATGCGAAAGAAAATACATAGGACAGACAAAAAGGAACTTAGAAACCAGAATTAAAGAGCACAAGAGGGACGTAACACACACACAAAAAAAAAAAACACAGGCCTAGCAGAACACACCACCGCTCTGAATTATATTCATGTATGGGAAAATTGCAGAATTATTAAACGAGCAGGCACCCAAATCAAAAGAAATACCTTGGAATCCATTGCCATCTGGCAAACTCAAGATAAATAAAGAAGAAGGACAACTTGACCTCCGATGGAAAAGCTTGTACAATAAACCAAAAGAACAGTCATTTGCAACAAAATGGCCCAAACCCCAATTTCAGAATTCAACCCATTAGCTTACTTAGGTTTAATAGAATAAATAGACAGCAATCCGGCAACACCGCAACAAATGAGCAACACTTAACAGCTGTTCTGGATCGAGCCACCAGTGAAATCAGTCTGACAGTAGAAGCTGTTGGGCTTCCTCCGTATTGAGCGACCCCTTATGTTTTAACAAGTTTGTAACGTGTCGTTTTTAATTTTAAATTGCAACGAGACAGTTCCTCAGCCGGCGGACTCCAGTACAGCCAAAGTAAGCATGTAAAGGTCTAAAAATGAAATGTGAACACCTGAAGATGCCTGCATACAAAGTATTTCTATACTAGATTTGGAAGAAACTGGCCTTCACATGAAAGAGAAAAGCAATACATGGATGATCATTTCAAACACTTTTGATTGTCAACTGTCTTCACATTTGCTCTTTATTCATTTTGAAATAAGTGCAAAACAAAAAAACCTCTGTTCATTGAAAATGCTCTTGAAAATAGCCCAAGTGTTTTCACAGTTTTTACCCAAAATATCATATGGCATACAAAAGCTGGAAATTGCATTTGCTTTGCAAATGCTGAACAACTTCTTGAAACAACCTTCCAGTACTTCATAAGATGGGTTACTGCTGACGGTTGCTTTGCATATGAGGAAATAAAACCGTCTTCCTTTCGATGACAGCTCCACTACTTGGCCCAACTCGCTGACTTTTGGTTTAATGTCTTTCATCACAGTGAAGCCAAACGAATATTCAAAATTCGAAAATACATCTGTACCTGCTGTACAACAATCCAGACCAAGATACAACACCACAGGAAGACTCTTCAGTGCATTCAAAATCGACTCCGTGTAGTAATTGAATTTTACCTCCTTTTCTCTCTTCTGTTCCTATAATACACAAAAAAAGGAGTACATATGTAAAAGACAAGATCACACAAAAACTTGAATTTTTCTTGAACACAAAAATAAACATATTTTCCAGATGAAAGCTATTACAAATAAAACATCATGTGCATTCTTTTTGAGTCAATAACAAAACTGAGCGACTCAGATTTCGTCCAATTTTGTGAATATCAGGAACTACAGAATTTATTCAATTATAAGCTACATCAACTAAGTCGGTAATATAAAGTATAAACGTTATTTACAGCATAAAATGAGACTTCTGTAAACTTATTTTATGGTATATATTTCTTGTGTGGGAATGCTTGCATTTCTCCATGGAATAAAAGAACAAATAATGTTAAAGGGTACACCTAGCTGAGCAAAGGTGGCTATTCGGTTTGGAGTAACACAGTTTTTAACTGAACATTATCACTTTCAAATCATTGCAATGGTTTTTTTAACTAACTAAAACAAACTGTTCAGGTTAGTTCATATAGCCTAAGACCTAATGTGACAATCTTTTGTGAGTTAGGAAAAATAGCTTTTTAACATAAACAAAATGTTAATAGTTGTTATAAAATATTTGGTACTGTATGGTACAGACAATGGTCAAAACAAGTAATAAAACTGAGTGATGGTTTATCCACAACCAAAAAACATAAAACGAGCCAAATAGAATTTCCGTGTGGCAAGTGTGGGAAGCCTGTGTTGGATGGTGTAAATATTATCTGCTGTGAAGGAATCTGTAATAAATGGTACCATCAGAAATGTATAAACCTAGCCGATGAAGACTTCAGATTTCTAGCTGAAACAAATACAGTCTGGAAATGTGTCATTTGTGTAATAGATAAGAGGAAAAAACGGCAAAGCTTGGGCGATAACGTAAGTACCTTAACTCTAGACAAATTAGATGTAGTGGAAGCCAAATGTACAACTAAGGTTGCAACAAAAGACACCAAGCATGAAGTAGAACAGGTAAATAAAGAAGGGGCTTGTGCCAAGGACAGAAAAAACACAAGATGCAAAGACATTCTTAAGTGGGGACACAGAACTGAATCCAGGTCCAACTAGCTGTGAAATTAAAACACCAACTCTAGCCAGGCATATAACAACAGTACAGTAAGTGATTGTCAAAGAAAGTGTAACTGATTAAGTAGTTAGACAAACGAGACTTTTTGAATTAGTTTTTCCTAACGAAGTCTCTACTGAACTTATTCGCAGTATAACATGGGAGGTACTGGATGAATATGAACATAGACAGGTAACAAATAATGATAAGTGTGATTAAAAATATTACCTACTGTAAAGAACTCTGAGAGTAAGCAGAATAGTGTAAGTCCAGAACTAGAAAACACAAAAGTCACAAGCCTTAAAAAAGAACTTGACTCCACAAAAGAGGTAAATAAGATTCTTGTAAATGACTTAACACTTGCAAAACAAAAGCTTGAGCAACTCAAACATGAAAATTCTAAATTATCTGACTTGTTAGCCATAAAAATTGAAGTGATTCAAAAATTGAATGATCAGATTGAAAGCATAACACTAACAAATGTCAGGCCTACACCTGCACTAGTAGAAAACGCCATGGAAATGACTGCTCAAACTGAATACACTATTCCTGTGCNAAATAGATTCTCAGTGTTAGAAGAAAGCAGTGTGTCGCACGAGGTTCTAAAATTGAATTCAGCTAGTAACATGTTCAACAAAATAGTGGCTAGAATAAAAAATAAAAACAGATAAGTGTTAGTAGAAAGCAGTGTGTCTGATGAGGTTCCAAACTTGAACACAGTCAAAAAAACATCTAACAAAGTAGGGGCTAGACAAAAAAATATAACTAAACCAAAATCTATTAGCAAGCACAAAATTGTCTTGTTAGGACATAGTCACTGCAGAGGTATTGCAGACAAGGTATCCGAACAACTGGACAGTGTTTCCAATATTATGGGAATCACGAAGCCAGGAGAACCAATGAAGGAACTGGTGAAAGAGTGTGATATTATCAGTAAAAACTAAAAAAATGTGGACTATGTAGTAATAATAGGCAATACAAATGATATATGAAAGAATCGGGTATTAGATATTAAGAAATCTGTAATTGAAGGTATCAGTAAATTGACNCATACAAACATCATTATTATTGGTATACCAATCAGGCATGATTTGAGAATACATTCAAATATTAATCTCCAGACTAACAAATGTAACCAGTCCTTGAATAAGCTTACTGAAAACTTATATAATGTGAGTTTTTTAAACACAGACATATTTTCTAGACACCTCTTCACAACCCATGGTCTACATTTGAACATAAATGGAAAACTTCACCTAGCCAAAATACTGAGTGACCATATAAAAAAGAATAAAAACTAAAAAAAAAAATGCCACATTTTTTTTACATAATCAAGAGACACTACAAACTGATATGAACAATGGGATTGACAATCCAGAAATGTACATACATGTTGTCAATACAGATGATTTTTGAGAACATGTGAAGTAGGCCTAAATAACAAAATAGCATCAAGTCCATTAATTACAAATAGAGACTACAAACACAACTCAAAACGCACCCAGTTTTAATATATTAGATCAAAAACTGCAGTCTATAAGAAATAAAAAAGAAGAAATAGATACATTAACAAATGATCCCAGTTGTCGTTACCATATTGTCAGAACAAAATGAAATAAAACATTGGAACCTTCAAGGTTACTATCTTGCGTCCGCTTATTGTAGAACAGAATTAAATAATGGTGGTGTATACATATTTGTAAAAAATATTTATAAATGTAAAGATAGAAATGACCTTGAAATCCATTGCATGGACACCCATTTTGAATGTGTATGTGGCGCAATTAAAACTTCAGCAATACAAACTAAATCGAACAGAGGTATTGACCTACTAGTCATTTATAGAACTCCGAATGGTGGCTTTAATTTGTTCATTTCAAAGATAAATGATGTGCTTAGCACTATTTCAAAAGAAAAAAAAGGTATTATTATCTGCAGAGACTTTAATATTGACTTCTTAAAAAATTCTAATGAAAAAATAGAATTTCTAATCTATTAACATCTTATAACCTAACAGAAACAATAACCTCCCCAACACGCACTACAATAAATTCATCTACCACCATTGATAATATCTTAACGGACCTAAAACATCATCACTTTTTCACAGAAAATAAAATCACCAGTATCTATGATCACGACGCACAAGTAATTCACATATACTGTACCAATAACACCGAAGTCAATTGTAAACAAAGCACTACGACATTATACCAAAAGAAATATAGACAGATTCAACAATCTCTTACTTCAAGAATCATGGAATGATCTGCATCAAGTCCAACAAACACATAATAAAATTAACCTTTTCCTAGACAAATTACAGAACATATTCTAAACTTCTTTCACATTCACGAACAGTACCGTGCAAAATAATCCAAAAAATAAATGGATCACACAAGGAATCATAAAATCAACTAAAAAAAGAATTCTATCAGGAAAGTAAATACAATACTGACCCAGCATTCCAGGAATACCACAAACAATACAAAAGAATATATAAAAATGTAATTAAATCAGCCAAACAAAAANATTTAGAAAATACAATAAAAACATCGAACAATAGGATAAAAACTACCTGGAAGATAATAAACAGCGAAATTAAATGTGGTAGTGATAACCCACAAAATATATCACTCACTGATAAGAATACTCTAATAACAGACCCGAACAAAATTGCAAACATATTCAATATATTCTTTCGTGACACATGCAATAAACTAAACACTGCACAATGTACTACAGATCACGAAATACAAAATATAATGAACACAATAAAAAACTCGTATGCTTCAGGATGTGATAACATTCCAGTATCACTAATCAAACAAGGCTCACCGCTACTATCATATCCTTTAACCGTTCTTTTTATTGAGTGCTTACAAAATGGCATATTTCCAGACAGATTGAATGTATCAAAAATTATCCCGATCTACAAAAAAGGAGCCCACACAGACAAAAATAATTATCGACCAATATCATTACTTCCAGCAGTCTCAAAAGTATTTGAAAAATGTATATACAATAGACTCATAGATTTCATTAACACACGCAACATAATATTCAATCTCAGTTTGGTTTTCTTAAAAACAACTCCACAACACATGCAACATACAATTTTATCCATGATATATTACAACAACTTGACAAAAGAAACACAATTGTAGGATTATTCTGTGACCTCTCAAAAGCTTTCGACAGTGTCAACCATTCCATTTTGCTCAAGAAACGTCATTATTATGGAAGTAGAGGTATTGCATACGATCTATTCAAATCATACATCACCAAAAGACACCAGATAGTTGAAATCACATGTTATAACAACAATTGCTCAACTAAAGATCTCTCAGATCAAACAATAGTCACAGCCGGAGTACCGCAGGGGTCAGTCTTGGACCCCATTTTATTCCTATTATATATTAGGCCAAGCAAATTAGCTCCAAAAAAGGGTGTGCCTTCGAAAAACGGGTGGAGTTCTGGAAACTGTTTTAATCACTCAAGTAAGCCTCTGATATGAATACGCTGAATTTGTCCCGATTTCCGAGTGGAGCTTTAGCNAGTAATTTCCCGTAGATGGATTCTGGCGGATTTTGGATATATATTGTAGCACATATTATTGAGACTAACTACGAAGGATTTGCTTCTGTTTCAATTTTTTCAAGGTTAGCTCTATTTTTGTCTTAGTTTGACTTGACTAGTTGTAGAGCATCAAATTCTGTTTTCAGAAAGTCCAAGAAAGTTTCAAAAACCTTAACCTATGTCATAGATATCATCTTTTTTCAATTTTCTGGCAATATCATGGTTAATGAACAAAGTCAACATGAATTCTCCAAGCAAGTTATAAGTACCAATATTACTACTCACATCACCAATGTATAGATTACGCATTGTTTACATTATTCATAGGGGTTACAGGGTGTCAAAGCAGAATAGCGTTCCACAAGAAGTCCAATGAAGAACTTAAGAAATATTTCCAGCATGAGCTGGCCACGTATCCTTTATCTAAGTTGTTTAATGCCTAAAGACACAATTTATTTTGATAAGGCAGAGTTTGTCGTAGATGGGGGATTTCTCTTGCACAGAGTGGTGTGGGAGGCAAAAGAACCAATATTATCCATACTTACAAAGTATGTAGACTATATCAAGCATCGGTACGGAAAAAAGGCAACGATTGTGTTTGATGGCTATCCTGATGCAGCAAGTGAGAGGAGTACTAAATCAGCTGNGCGGCTGCGCAGNNCCACCTAAAGAACTGCACCGAACGTCACTTTTGATGAAACAACGTCAATAACCATGGCAAAAGATTTGTTCCTTTCGAATGAACAAAATAAAGAGTGCCTCATTTCATTATTGATTACCCGACTTGAAGCTGAGGACTTCAAAGTTAGGCAAGTTTCTGAGGATGCTGATACTTTAATCGTGGTCAGTGTTGTTGAGGTTGCTCAGCACGTGAGTGTGTGGTTATTGTTGGGGAGGACACCGACCTTCTTGTGATTTTGACTGCTTCAACCCCGATGTCCACCAAAATGTTTCTACTGAAGCCAGGCAAAGGCAGACAAGACGATGTTGTCTATTCCCCCTTACATTTCAAGTTTTCCCCAGTTTCTAAAGACAACATACTATTCCTACACGCATTCAGTGGCTGCATTCCTCAAGGCATTGGAGACAAAACCAACCTTGCAGAAAGCAGCAGAGGTGTTCAGCAAATCCAATGCTACTGCTGATGAGGTTGACGAGGCAGGACAGAAGTGCATAGCAGCCCTGTAATCCGAAAATGATACCAAGCCATTAAATGTGCTACGCTACGAAATGTTTGAGAAATTTCTAACAAAAACTTCATTCAACCTTGCCTCTTTACCTCCTACAGAAGCAGCTGCTCGACAGGATTCCCTGAGGACGTATTTTCAGGTGCAAGCATGGAAAAACAAAACACTGGACCCACTTAAATGGGGCTGGAAGACTTCAAAACTAGGCCTCCTGCAGCACCTCAGGAATTCTTGAAAACTATATACTGTACATGTTCGAAAGGATGCCATGGAGCTTGTTCCTTTAGGAAAAACGGCATTAAATGTACCACCATTTGTAAACTATGCAAAGGCCAGTCTTGCACTAATGCTGAAACTGAAATCCAGATTCTCGGTACTGATGACTTCGACCTTGATTAT
>KZ875361.1:8118-20238 GCA_003456935.1 Machilis hrabei
GGTACAGCATCTGATGCAACGTTACATAACTGTAGTGTAAAGGATTTATTAATTGTTCTGTACTGTTAACTCGCTGTTTAAAGTATTTGTAGAACGTTCAGAAATGAACCGTGACGTTCCTTGCTGACTTTAACAATGATTTGTGCTTGAGTTTTATTTCTGTATTGCTTGGGTATTTATTAGATCCTTGAAGTGATCCCATTCAGTCTGTGTTGCAGTTGATGTCTCGCTCCTGCTGTTTGGTCCTAAAGTTTCTGATTCTGAATATCTGGGACCATAACCAGTTGTATTCTTAGAATTAAACAAGTTTGCTTTTACAGGATTCATTAATTTTATAGCCCTTGAGAACAAACTAGAAAAATGACTAACCACATCTATTGTAAGAAGTGTGTGTACCCCTTGAAAGTAAAACTAATTTCTCGATCTCATATTTAGTATATATTAAGTTTTAAGTTTCATTCCCAGATCATTATTAAAGTGGGTTTTTTTTCTGAGACTTAATTTTTTTACCCTCTTTGGGAATGAACTTAAAAACGTGGAACCAAACGGTCTAGGTCAGTGTTTCTTAACCAGGGGACAGTATTAATACAAAAGGAGCCTTAAGTTAAAAAAAATAAAAATTTGGTCAAGAGGATGGAAAATTGTTAGTGTGAGCTATAGAATGAGGTCATGAGTATATTTATTTCTTGGCAAAAACAAAAAATCACTCTATTGCAGGGGTCGCGCTGCCGATCGCAATTTTCGCCAAATGAGATTTTGTTATATAGTTGGCGATTTGTTTTATTCATTTGGCGATGATTGTGCCGAAACAAATTTATATTTGGCGAATTGAGTGGCAAAAGAAAAGGAAAAACCAGAGCAAACACTGCTATTGTTTGATATTATATTTTGTCAGAGTATACATGTTTGTTATTTCTTCTGTTCGTAGGAACTGGGTATTGAATTTTGGCCTTGTTTTTGAGACTTGCTTAGCAGCAGTGTTGTCTTATACACCAGGAATGGACAAAGGTTTGAGGATGTACCCGCTCAAGTAAGTATTTATGGCTTTTTGTCATCCGTGTAAAATAGTGTGGGGAAATCTGGTGTTTGATAATATGATTTTGTCATTATAATGAAAGGTAGAACTAATGTTCCC
This sequence comes from Machilis hrabei, assembly GCA_003456935.1. Taxonomy (NCBI): domain Eukaryota; kingdom Metazoa; phylum Arthropoda; class Insecta; order Archaeognatha; family Machilidae; genus Machilis; species Machilis hrabei. The sequence goes on from KZ875361.1 coordinate 9,254, forward strand.
AGACAGAATACTTATCTGTTTCTGGTTTATGTGGAACAGATTTGGAAACTTAAAAGAAAAAAATCATAGTTTATTAAAAAAAATTTGAATTAGCCAAATTACACATATCAGTATTAGAAATGAACTGAAAGTAGTGAGTGTATAGTAATGGGCTCACAATTTTGTTTTTATTTAACCGGTTTTAAGAAGCTCGTAATGATGTTTTATGTATTAGCAACAAAACATAATTTGCACGATTCCCCATAAAAAAAAAGATTATTTATCACCATAATGTGAAAGAATTAAAATATTGACAGAAACAAATTGCATTACTGTTATTTTTCAAAATTGTGTTAGTTTTATGGTTTACATTAGTTGTGTATTCTGAAACAGGCAGTAATAACTATAATTAGAATANAATTACTTAGATTATTTCTTCACCATCATTGTTGTTGGTTTGCCTTGTAATCAATCGCATGGCTTCTTCAGGGCTAAGCAGTTTGTGGTGCTGCATGAACTGATTATGAGGCAAAATGTTGGCAAACCAACACAACAGTAACTGCAAGTAGGGCCCGAATATGCTTAGATTTATGTCGAAACAAATTTCTGATTTAAAACGTCTTTACGCGGTTGCTTCATGTATCGATTTCAAACATCAGAGCAGCACTAATCCGTCTTTGCAACCATATATCAAATTCTGTAGAAGCTCTGACCAGATCATAGTATTTTATTATCACAAAATGGTACAGAGTTTTTTCAAAGCTAACCTAGTCTGTTATCTCCTACCATTAGTTATGTTATGAACAACACCCCAAGCAGCAGCAGGTATTGTTGGCTCTTGTTTTAAGGTTAGGAAGTCATAAGCAAGATAACAGTTACTTAAATGCATGTGTCTTAATTTTGTTCATCTTTTAGCTGCTGTTCATTTCTCAATTCCTTGATTTCTAATACAACTCTTGCCTTGTAGGAGTTGCAGACTTTGCTGATTCTATTTCTACATGAGTTTCTCAACGATTCTTAGGAAACTATAAGAAATGGAAAAAGGATTTGTGTGTGAATCCATTTCAGTAATAATAATAATTGTNGTCTTAGCTTTGTCATATCGGGATACAAGCGTCTTGGAAGTTGAATTTCACAGTCAAATACACTCTGGTTTTGTGAAAAAGATTTCCAGTTACAGTTCACCTAGCATCTGTAATGTGTTTCAATTGTTAATTATCGAGATCAGCTTTAATAAGAAAATAGTAATTGGAAAGCTTACTACAGACAGTTTTGATAAAATTACACTGCAGATCCTCCAAAAAATAGTTTTGGACGTTTTAAAAAAGTGAAAGGATTTCACCAAGGGGTGTGCTATGTCCGAAAGTGACCAGTTTTTATCAACGTATGTTGCAAATTAATGTACGTTGAGGGTTTGTGTTACATATTAATTGTGATGTATTGTTTACTTTCTTAGATTCAACTGGTGGCTGCCAGCCATTCCATTCTCACTCACCATCTTCCTGTACGACGAGGCACGTCGCTTTTACCTCCGTCGCAACCCCGGTGGCTGGCTCGAACAGGAAACGTACTATTAAACGCCAAGCTCTAGGTCACTGTCAATTGCTTTGCTGGAGCCACGTTTTAGTAGGCAACTGTTAGAATTCACAATCCCGGACTCGGCAAGCCGATCAGAAAGTAATAGTGAAGAGAAAAAATATAAATAAAAAGAGAGAAAATATTAACAAGTCGAAGAGTGTGATTCACGGTTGAGAAATTGATGTTCTCTAACTGAATTTTGACATCCAGTTTTTGAGAGTGAAATTGTCAACCAGTTAAACCTAAATTGTGAGTTAAATTGAAAGACAATGGTTTGCAAGGGATACCACGTTTTCGTACACTGGCTCGTCAAGTTCACCGTGCGTGAGTGCGTCGTCAGTCATAGAGCCAGGTAGCGTAAGTAGTGCCGCTCTCGAGAAAAAAAAAACACGCCCCTCTGCATTATTCATTCGCTAGACTGTTTCATCCCAATGTGTGTGACATCAAGGAGTACTCAGTTATAACTAACTGCAAGATGTATATGATCATACTGTTGAAAATACACTAATAATAAATAATAATAACTTGTTTTTTTAGTTTGTTTAGATGAGGGTTCTAACACTGTTGTTAAGGTGTTGAGGTTACTGTAATACACAGACATAGAAAAATAAATTCACCTTTTTTTTTCCAGAAATGTGTTATAGGGACCTTGAAGGTTTCTACGTAGTAAATATATAAATAAAATAAATATATATATTAGCATACATAATGACATCCCTCAATAAAAGCAGTTTTTAACTGTGCACGCAAAAAGCAAGTGTTATGCGAAATTACACGCAGAGTTGTTTTATTACAAAATTGTGTGCAATGTTTTTCATGTTAAACAGATGGAGTTTTAATAAATTTTAATTTGCCCCATGTATTTCTGTAACAGTGTTGATATAAAAAAAGAAATAGTGCGAGAAAAAGGGGTTCTTATAAATTGTTATTTTTAAGTTCAAATTTTTTGCCTGCCTGTGAAATCTGTTAGCTGTGTGTGTGTACAAAAGAGTTTTAAAATGAAATAATTGAGAAATATATCATGTTATTGCGATCACAAATGGAGTTGTTGTTCTGTAATTTTTCTTATTAAGTTATAAGGCTATCGTCTTGATTGACCCTTTCTCTGTTGAGTGGGGGAACTGGGCAAGTAGACCCAGCCCAGTTCCTCGTTTCTTGCTCAAAACCCGCTTTTTAACTCCTGTTTTGTCACGGCATCATCCTTTCCCTCGAAGCGTGCTTGTCGATAAAAGAGCAGTGTCTACAGAATCATCAGTTTCACATGTACTGCCAGTTTGTGTGCATGCGTGGGTGTATTTCAAAGCAGCGTTTGTGTGCATGGACAAAAAAAAAAGATATATAATAGTTTGTGAGTGTGGTTATGTTTGTTAAAAGCAATGATGAATCTGTTTGTCAACCATTTCTCCACAATCTTTTTCTTTATTTGGGAGGAGTGTGGTTATTTTTTTGGACTATTGATGCATTTTTAGAAATTGCCAGCAACATTCCAATGAAAGCCATAACAGTTGCCTTATCTCTGTTGTAAGAAAAAAATAAATAAAAGAGAAACAAATATTTAATCTCGAGATGACACGAAAACAAACGAACGGTAAAGGATATCGAAAATAATCTCTTGCTCCTCCCAAAAAATATGCCTTCATCAGTGCTATGTCATTTGTTTCAAACATTTGCTGGTGTTTATGGTTGAAACGAAAAATCGTTATCGATTAGAATGCTGGTAGAATTTGCCTTCTTATAATTTCTAGAATAGTTTTTGAGACGGATGTTTCAAAGCGTGACCACTGTGTGTCGCCTGTGCTTGTTTGAATATTCAATTTAAAATCTTAGAATTAGTTGACGACAGTTCTAGAGTAAGTATACACATAGAGAGAGTACACCTTTCGTGTTAATTTCTTTGGCATTTAAGCGGGGGCCGTAGTTCTATTTTTTGATAGTCGATCTACGTAGACGAAGGCACGGTCGATGTTTTTGCCGAAGGGGCGGCCGATAAAGAACTCGAGATTACGAGAAGTATTTTTGAAGGTGTTCTTGTGGGAAGATGAGTGCTTTACAAATTAAAGGTTTACTCGATGTCTTTTAGCTTTGGCTTACTGAGAGAAGTGTGGTTGGAAAGTTTAAACACTTTGTATGGTTTTTGTACTTTGCTCCCCATCTTTTTTGGCAGGGTTATGCATATTTTTTTCTAGTGCTGTACCAACTACTTGAGAAATTCTTTCCACCCCCTCCTCTTTGTATATTGCTGGAGCTGGACATGTTAAACAAAGTGTCATCTTTGGGTGTTAATAATAAAATATTCTGAAACAGTTATGGCATTGTTATTGGAATGACTTTTTTTTTTATTATTATTAACCTTAACAAGCAATGGGTGTAATCGTTGATTTTGTTTGTATAATAAGCTGGCAGTATGAAACTTCTCTGTATTGTGGAAACTCTTACATGATGCTTTTTCCGCTGCTCTACAGATACTGCGGTAACAACATAACACTCAGCCTGTATCCGTCCTAGACTTGGTGAGAAATGAATGCTATTGTTCAGTGAAAGGTACTCTTTAGTATCTCATAAGTCACAACTAAAAAAAATGTGTACTTTGTCCGTTTATTAACCCCTTAAGCGTTTTCTTTTCTGGTATGATTCCATCCTCCAGGTGCTTATTTTTTCTTCTGGCAGCCATGATAACAGTTTGATGTTATCATTGGAAAAACTTTACTATTGGTTGGTTTCGTCCAATCACAGCACTCGAAACAAGTCCTTAAGGCTTATNCATGCTTGCTCTGGGGCCACAAAGCGCATCTATTCACTCGGAGAAGAATAATCCGTCAAAAGCACCGATAAACTGATAGCCTTCAATTTTGCGTAATATTANGTCAAAAGCACGCAGGGGAAGATAAGAATTCGCGTAATATTACGTCGCAAACACTTAAGGGGTTAAAGCAGTATCTAAGTAACCCTGTAAAATGGTGAGAAAGTGTTAAAATGTGGCATCTTCTTCATTCGACTGAACTCGAATACTTAAGTTTTCTGCACAATTAACGCTCCACACAAAATTGGCTGGAACAGATGCCACTAATAAATTCAGTCCCTCGCCATACCCATAGGAATAGATCTAGCTTTGCAACTCATTACAACTCGAATAAGGGTGTGGAACTGCCTGCCCTTACGGAAATGTAATCAAGTTGTAAATTAACAATTGTAATAGTAATATATACAAACTATGATAAAGATAAAATTGAGCTTGGCTTACAATTGTTAGTGTCCCTCAACTAAACACAGGCCTAAGTATAATTAATTTGGACCTTAAATTCCTCTCCTGAATATCCTTATATGTCACTATGCACTTTCGTACACTGAGGTTAACATCCCTGATAACCACAGTCATTAACAGGAATCCAATTATTTCATTTCTCGGGAGCACCAAAAAAGACGTCCATACACGATCGCATGTAAACAAACACTCCAGTTGCAGTAAAGATTGTTCAATTTCCTAAATCCAAACAAATTTGCGTAATGGTAATGTAATCCTGATGGGGTTCAAACCTTATCCCGAATATCTGCCCGTGAGGCACTTAATATTAAGGTATGATTTTTTTGTTTAATGTTGAACAACTCTCAAAAAAGTACATATAACCTGTAATGAAAAAATCCTAAAAATGAACACGGGACTGAAAAGAAAGCAAGTGTTGGTGGAAACGGATGAGTTCCAGAATTTGGGAACTTGAGAAAAACGTATATACAATCGTAGCAGTCCGTTTTGCAAGTAAAAAGCTTGACCATGTAAGGATGACACTATATTTTGCCAAGCAGAACGAACATAGGTAGCAACAGGAGGGATAAAAGATTCCAGCTCTGGTAGAACAGCTGCCATGAAAATAACTGCAAAACAGACAAAGGTCTGAGACAGCGTGAGAGATGGTCATCGATGAAACGAAGAGCTCTGCATTATGTTCAGTAAAGAAAATTGAGATGGGTTTTTAAGGCACCGCACCATACGTGTGAATCATATTGTGCGTCTTTGTTAATAGTTTGTTGAAACTGAAAAGAAATCCTAAGTTTTTGGAAGCAGCCTCAGCTATAGCAGACACAGGGTCGTGCCATGAAAGACCAGTATTCCGGGAGGGATGCAAGAAGTGGAGTCCTGTTGATAAGTGTTTAATGTAAAAGAAACCACCATCGGCTGAGTCGAGAGGCAGAATTCAATCACCCTGAAGCTTCATTGCGACACGGATAGGGTTTGTATTAGACCTAACGTTGTAGAAATGTGTCTTTCAAAGCAAACAATCCGTATTCACTGTTTTTAGATTGATTGCAAGGTAACGCATAGATGTAAAATATTAAGTGTGTAAAGTTCGATTTTGTCTTCTGTTTAGCAGTATATAGAAAAACGTTAGCTGTTAATACAAACTGTAGTCTGAAAATAGAATTGACTACATTTATAAAATTGTATTTTATTCATAAACCTCAAGAAAGGAAATAATTTCATTCAATTTGCCCAAGTAAAAAGAAAAGTGGACATAAGTGTGTTGAAATTATCGATGGCATGACTACTTCTTCAAACAAAGTATATTTTGCAGACCTCCGGCATTTAGGAAGCTTAAGAACGATGACTGTAAGGTTCGAGTGAAAAATGGCTAACTCCAACTTAACCTTGCAATTGTGTATGGTAAACTTTTCCAACAGATTTTGTTACCAGAAAGTTTTTAGATGTGATATCTACTTGGATGCCAGTATAAACAACAACAATTGTATGCATTTTGTGGCTGAAATATATTTTCTTGGTCAAGGAATTAAAATGTTAGATTTTGCTGACAAAGTCTTATCTGAATGTTTTTAACAATGGTTGATCAATTTCTAGACTAATTAGGCCCAGTTGGATATTATACATTGTCTAGTTGCTGCATTTCGAAAGATGTATCCATTTTTTGTCATCGGCCATCTTGAAATCGCTGCAGAGAAATTTTTGAAATGTCATTTCCAACATTACATTTGAATCCACTCTGCTAGTATGTGCTTGACTGAATCATGGGTTCAAATCCTAGCATTGGAAACAAAATTTTTTAAAGATGCTTGATGTTGAGAGTTGACACATCTCTTGAAACATAGCTAAGAAAACAATGAATAATGTTCAGTTACGTAGTATAGAAACACACAAATTAAATCAGAATTAGTAATGTACTCGCATGGGACTATAATGATAAATTTAACTTTTACACTCTGCAAACTGGGTGAGGAAAAGATAAAAACAACCATTGAAGATAAAAAATGATTTCGGTTTAAAGCCTTAGTTAAACCTAGTTCTCAAAAAGAAGTGTTGCACCATTGCAGACCATGACTTGAACTTGGTTTAAATTGATCAACCAAATTTTGAGGTTCAGAGTTTTGATCTGAGTTGAGTCAGTTGGTTTTTCGTGGGGAAAAGTTCAGTGTGAAGTACAGTAATAACTAATATCAAATATATGATGGAAAATTATTCAGATTGTTCAGAAGATTGATGGCCAGTTGCACCAATACCAATTATGATCTTGGTTTACTTGAACTTTGTTTTATTTTAACTTACTTTTAACTGAGGATCAAAACTTCTGTCGTTGCACTATTCATTTGATGGCCGAGTTCAAACCAAGATCAAAGAAAATCTGATTTGGCGACAGTGCTGATCTTGGAGATAAACTGCACCCTTTAAATTTTACCAAGAAATTGCACTACCAGTATCTAAGGAGCTGTCAATGTGAACTTGATCCCCATTGAGGACAATGTCATTTCTGAGGACAGTGAAACTCCTTTCATTTAAATAGCTGTCAGAGAACGAAAACTTTAAATTACGTAAAGTGTTCGGCAAACACAGTTAAAGCAAATTTCTCCAAACTTCAGCAAAAAGATAAATTAGGTCCAGAAACTCTTTGAATAACTGCATGCTCCAGTTAAACTGGCATTCTCCTAGCAAGACTTATGTCATTTGTAGTAGGTACATCTTGCTCTCCTATTTTGTCAAATAAGGAAGTGTAATCAACAGTTGTAAATTAATTAAAAGACGCACATATAAGTTTAAAAAACAATACTATCCACAGGAGATTTATCTTGTTTTTGTTTATTTATTTAATTGNAATGATTTATTGTCCATCACGACGATTTCAACTCTGTTGGTAGATGTTTTAGCTTGACTACTTTCTGAAGAAATTCCTCTTCTAAGGAATGCAACTGTCCAACGATAACAAGAGAATGCAGTGGTGGACCCAGATCTTGTTCAGTCATCTCTTTTAACGAACAANCGGCGATTTGCTGCGTTGGCGACCCGACGCGTGCGACTCCCACGCACAGAGTGGACTCGTTAAATTCTGAAAGATAACATTGAGTCTAGGTTAAACCNGTTACTAAATAAGTAATTACAACGTTGCAAGAAAGATCTTGATTTCCAGATGCCTGATACTCTTGAAATGTAGTACAGAAACGTGGTTCCAGGTTTGGTGAGAACATGCCTTTGGTAATGCATGCCATCTGTTGACAGTTTAGTGAAACTTACCAACTGTCTAAACTAGTAAACATGGACACTGTAAATTCTTTCAAACTTTAGGAGTACTGGTTATGTGACTGCCAATTTAAAACATAATTTTGTATTTGGCTTTTCGCTAGAACACAATTCTCTCGAACTGTTGTGAGCTACCTGTGCTTCCTACCTTAGGAAGGACCAAACATTACAACATGAAGATGCTGATGATAAATGTCAGGTTAGAATTTAGTAGTTGACAAAAGCGGTATTGCTTTCAAANACTGGGTTTGCTTGCAAGTATATTGTCAGCCAAATTTGGTGATTTATTTGAACGAGAAATTTAAAATTTGTTCATCTTCCCATAGACAAAAAATGTTTGTGCTGCTTGCCTCCTGTCCGGCAGACTTAGGGTAGGGATATACTTGAGCTTCGATACTAGAGGCGCTAAATAGCGCGAACCTAACTGTGTAACTTGAGAAATCAACGAGTGAAGCGAGTAGATAAAGTGGAGCTGTGATTAAAAATATCTCGATTAATGAAGTAATAACTTTGAATGGTACCTATCAAAAATATTTTCGTGAACATTCTGTCAGTAAAAGGTCTCAGAGATTGGGCTGGGCTTATGTTAACAGTTCCTTAAGTAGTGGTATCCAACTTTAGTCTGGTGAAAACTGCTGAGAGGTTTACACATGATAAATCATCCACGCGATGGTAAGGAACACCATAGTTAAACACCGAATGGGAAAAGATTTTTCGGTAAACTCTGGCTGTCTTTCAGTTCAATATATGCCCAAGAAAAATCTCAATATTAATAAAATCTGACTTATTTTGACGTATGTAATTTGCAAAAACAACGTAGCCTATATTGTTAATTAAAAATTTGCATAATAGCCAACTTTGTAGAAAAAANCTTAGAAACAGGTACTGCCAAATTAAAACGACCAGTGTTGCTAAATTTCCAGTAGTAGGGAAGGTCTCGGTGACGTCATTGGGGATTTGGCTAATTTTTTTATTTTAGTGACTCTGGTGAAAATAAAAGGACACGTGTTCGGGCGTTACTTTGAATGGGCCTTGGTTATCCCAAAATTTATTATCGAAAATTGAGCTCGAATGACTCCAACGCGCCAGACGGCATATCAACCTTACGTTTAGAATGAAGGACTAAGAAGTGGTGGCCAATTGGTAAGGCGGCTGATTCCTACGCCGACGATGCACTTTTGTTTAATATGTTTTTTCACCGAAATAATAAATAATATAATTGTTTTGTTTATCTTAAGAAGATTGTTCACGAAATTAACGTGTAAATAATCTTGTTAAGGTAAGCAAAATACTTGTTTTAGTTATTTATTACTTCAGTGAAAAAACATAACAAACTAAAGTGTATTGACAGAGACTTGAACCTTGTAGCAATCAGCCACCACTTATCTTAGTCCTTCATTCTAAACGTATGGTTGACGTGTGTTGTACCACGCCATGATGGTGCATCGGAGCTATTAGTGGTGTTCACAAACAAACAAAAAATAATAATTTAATTTGCTTCACTTGTTTAAGATTTAGATTTTGCTTTGATGAATGTAATCACCCTTTAAGGGCCGTTTATACTGAAGTACGCTGTAGGTTGCAAGCTCGCGGAGCCGAAATAGAAACAACGTTGTTAGATGGTGTAGTACATGCTCGCTACGCTATTGACATTTTCCTCTTTTACGCTGTCGCAGTCCAATTCTATTTCCTATTTTTTACGCTACCGAAGGAGTACTAAGCCGAGTTTTTAGAGTACAGAGAACAAAACACAATCGAAACCAAAGAAAATATACATTTAGATATATTATCTTTGCTAGAAACATAAGCATATCGTAATCAGTGTAGTTTTCTCTTCATATATACGCAGTACGTGACGATGTTAGAACAAGTAAATATTTTTGAACTTAGTGTGGATGGAAGATAAATTTAGGCCAGACGATGACACTTTAATAATCATTGTTCANGGATTTCCGAACATTTACGACAAGATTGTAGAGATTAAAAATGCGGTTTCGTTATGGTCAGCTGTTTTGCTGAATGACACTGCAGGAGAGAGGCGAGTATAAACACAGGTCTTGTGGGCTCCGTTCGGTAGCGTATCGGTTGCGCTCGATAGTGTCGTCCAATTGGTAGCATAATTCAGTATAAATCAGCCTTTAAGCAGACGACAGTGAACAGTTTGTTCATGGTTTCAGTTGTTATTTGTTCCCATACAACTTGCAGATGCTTCCAGAATGTATCACAATTTGGTGAAACTATTACAGCTTCTGCTTTANTCACATGTCCAATTCATCCAACAATTTCTGTATTGGTGATAGATGAGGTAATTGGTGGTGCTANGTAATCATTTNGATGACTTTCCTTTCCTTGTAACACAGGAGAAAATAATGCTGTTGATTTTGCTTAGGAATGTACACTTTCACACACTAGTTTACCCATTGAGGTGACGTTGTGCCTGAATGGCGAGCACGTGTAATTTAATGGTGCAGCGCACACTGAAGTGACGCTGACGTGGCATGTCGTATGGCGAGTGTCGCAGCGCCACGCACCTGCCACTAGGCTCTGGCATGCTTAAACTTGAGTGGGGACCGCCACTTCAGCAGTGTATTGGAGTTGGTCCGTAAGCATGTGACGTGTGGTTTATTGATGGCAAATACGCCACTTCAATTGGCTTTGTGCCATATCTTCGCCACTTGAAAGCCACCTCTTACGCCATACAGACGCCTCTTACTCGCCACCTCAATGGTATATTAGTATTCTTACCTAAATCTTGATCTCCTCCTTCTCTCTGACGAGATATGATCTGCACCAGTTGATCCGCTGCCTGTGCAACAGTCATAAACCGGGGAGGTTCGTAAACTCTCTTACTTTTCACGAGGCTCTCCAACGTTGGTTCCTTCACACGAATATCTAGAAAATGTAAAGCACG
>KZ875373.1:1473-12306 GCA_003456935.1 Machilis hrabei
CACACCACCCTCCTTCCCAGCCCTCCTCACCCCCCGCAGAGAGGACAAGAGTCTCAAGGTCAAAGCTCATTCATATGCTAATGAGGTCATAAATTATGCAAAGGTCATAAATCAGTTTTGACAGATTTTTTGTCATAGTGTCATGCATACTTCTTACGCTTCGTTTGGATAAGACAGAATCGATGCTGGTACTGTATATGCGAGAAAAAATTGTCAGTCTTGCCGCCCTAGGCCTGGGCCTTGCTGGCCTAGGCATTAATACGGCCCTGGTACAAGGTATGTTATGTCGGGCTTGTTTAGCCGATTTCACCTTACTTTAACCACAAATAACTAAATAAAGTTTTTGTGATTACACTCGAGATAATTCTACCTAGTTTCGGAGCTCAACAATGCTGACATGAGTCTATAGCCTATTATCGGAGTAGTCGTTTTTTTGTTTAACTTTCAGTGTAAGTTACTGCAAATGAATACAATAACAGAACAACTTAGGGACTCTACCTATACAACTGCTGACTTGAAAGGTGCTATACAAACGAATATGAAGAGCACAGTTATTTTTAGTCTTATAATTGAACCAATTTCGGTATATGAGTCCGTATATTTGACCTTTACAGAACAGAACCAAGAGAATCAAAGACCATTTGACCTTGAAAGCACTTTCTGCAGAGAGTGAATGACGAGACGGACATGTTGCAACAGTGGACAGACGACATCCTCCCTTGCAGTAGTTGGCAAGGCAAGTAGGCAACCTGCAGAGGCACTGCCGATTAGAAGCTAGCCATTTTCGCAGAGCTCAACGTCATCAAAAACGTCCTATACAAAAACCAAGTACTAGTCAGGGGAAACTTGACTTCGGTGTTTTAAACTTTAAGGAGAACCACAACATAAAAACTGTAATTTTTAATTTAGCATCATTTAAAACCTCTAAGAATGTGTTGATTCTTTATTACCAAAATCATCTGCCAATTTTACGTTTTTCACATTTTTCCTGAACTTTACGTCACCGAAAACTCCGTGTAACTCTGATTCTACTTTTTCTTTTACAATATGGCAAAAGCGTAGTGACAATTCGGCAACACCGGTTTTAGGACATGAATTCTGACACTTTTTTCTAACTGCTGCGTCCTCGAAAACAATTACCGCACCAAATTTAATTCCTTACTGCTAACGAGTTAGTATAAATAACCGTGACGTTATTTTTGGATGGCATTTTAACCCCCCACCCCCGACCCGATCTTGTGCCACGAAAATAGGATTTTCCCAGTGAAACAGTAGTTTCGACGTATCACAGTAATTTCTTATAACGATTAAAATTCAAAGACAGTAAACAGAGTCAAATTCCAATGATGCTTTTGACAGAAAACATGTGCTCCTGTAATCTTGGCAGAACTTTGTCTTATTTTAATTTATTCCCAAAGAATTTTTTTAACCACTGTATTTGACATGTTGATTGCATATGGACAGCTAGTACACGTGGTGGACAATAACTGGTGGTGTTTTCACACCACAACACCACACTAAACTGACCGCACCAAAGTTTGAGATTCTAAAACAGTGGACACGTGTGTACAATACATCGTTTTCATAACTATAAATGTTAATTTGTACCCAAGTAACCCAACTACAGCATTCATTAAGACTCAGCATTGCTGAGCTCCGAAACTAGGTAGAATTGTCTCGAGTGTAATCACAAAAACTTTATTTAGTTAGTTCTATATAAAGTAAGCTGAAATCGGTTAAGCAAGCCCAACACAACATACCTTGTACCATATAACAGTTATAATTTAATCGTCAAAGTCAAGACTGTATTTATAAGAGAGTGATTCCTAACCGTCTGCACCAAAACACCTTGATACATTCCCATCTGCGTATGTGCATTGCTGGGCTCGAAACTAGGTAGAATTGTCTCGAGTTTAATCAAAAAAACTTTATTTAGTTAGTTCTGGTTTAAGTAAGGTAAAATCGGCTAAAGAAGCCCGAAAGAACATACCTTGTACCATATAACAGTTATAATTAAATCGTCAAAGTCAAGACTATATTGATAGAAAATTGATTACCACAGCAGATGGTTAGGAATCAATTTCCTATCAATATAGTCTTTACTTTAGTTATTTAATTATAACTGTTATATGGTACAAGGTATGTTGTGTACGGCTGTTTAGCCGATTTCACCTAACTTAAACCAGAACTAACTAAATAAAGTTTTTGTGATTACACTCGAGACAATTCTAACTACTTTCGGAGCTCAGCTATGCTGAGTATTAAGTAACAGAACGGTATTACAAAATAAAACTTGTCTCCGAAATATTTATTTCTTCCGTTTAGCTCTGGAAATGGAAACCGTGCCCTACTGGACAAACAGCACCGTGCTGGATACAGGCCGGGAGCTCAAGGTCGCCGAATGACCTTCACTTGACACACTCGCGACAACGCAGCGCAAGAATAAAAGATGCGTGTTTTGCACATTCACACCTTTGCCATTCAATACAATTCATCATATAACGCTTGGTTATACTGTACACTAACCCATTTATTCCCAGGTTGGCAGCACTGCTGTTTACTGTTACGTAATCATATGTTCTTATCTCTATATCACACAAGCTTAGTTTCATATTTTCTATGTCGTAAATAGTACCATTAACACAAAAACGATTATTTACTAGGGAGATGTCTGATAATGCGACCAGAGTGATAAAGCGGTTAGGAATCAAATTCCTATCAATATAGTCTTGACTTTAGCTATTTAATTATAACTTATATGGTACAAGGTATGTTATGTACATCTTGTTTAGCCGATTTCACCTTACTTTAACCAGAACTAACTAAACAAAGTTTTTGTGATTACACTCGAGACAATTCTACCTAGTTTCGGAGCTCAGTATTGCTGAGTCTTAAAAGGCGAAATGCGAAATTGATTCGATCATTGGCTNAAGCCACATTTTTGTAGCTGAAGGGGTCCTTACGTATGTTTGTGACCCGAAACAGCTTGTGGCTGCTTGAAGGGCGGCCACATCACATTTTTAAAAAATTGATTCGACTGATTCAAGTGTATGATCCATACGTTTTAAGAGCTCAAATCTAATGAAGACCCGTCCACGCTGCAAGGCCCAATTTTGCCGCTCACTCGATGAATAGCTGGTGGCGAGTTCTTTTACCTCGAATACTGGTAACCGATGTATATGATCCTTTTGGTGTCGACGCGCCGTAAAACCACACATATCAGCGAACACTTATCGATAGGGCCCACTTTAAACGTCCCTCCCGGATGCCACATATGATAATTGGTTAGTGTACTATATGTCACAAGAAAACGTGTGTGTTAATCTATATATTCAGGGCAATAAATTATTCCTACTGCGAGAATGCGTTAACTGGCTGAGAAGTAAAAACACGTATTAGTATTTATTTGCTAGATAGTGAACTTAAAATGCAAACATAAAAACTTGTTTATATCACCCCCATGCTCGCTCTTCCCGCGTTAAATTAATTACAAGTGAAAACGTCACTGCACAACTGGAAAGTCACAAAGGTATAGTCACAAAGGTTCACACGAGCTAGAGCTTTAAAGCACCTAAAAAGGGAGAGAGGAAGAGACAGAAGTATAACGTACGTGAAATAGTCACCGGTGTAACGTAAATATTGACACGTGACGTGTCCCGGTGTTGGAATCAACTGTATCAATTGTTTTATTATTTATTATACGGCCTAATATAAATAAATCACTCTCAAACTTCTTCCCCGCGTTTTTAATCAGAAGCAGGCGGTGAGGTAAACAAATGAGGAAAGAATGGCAACAGGCAAATTGTGGCAGCCCCAAAAATTGCAAGACACGATTCGCGTAATACAACGCTGTACACAATAAAATACGTGCACTTACCTCGTTGGGAAGTTTAGCTGGACCTGGTCCGAAATATATAACTTGTCCCTCAGCCATTGTAGTGTTAATAGAATTTGTGCCCGAGCAACTTCAACGACACACAAAAGCTGCAAAACAAACTCGCAGTCTATCCGTCGAAACTGGAGTCACAAGCAGAGTAGCAGACGGCTGGTGCCGGTAGCGTGAGGAAGTGGAAAGAGTGGACGTGGGGGCAATGGCATTCGAGGTTATCAAAGGGTCAACTGTTTTGACGTCTAGCGGTGAATTTATCTCTGAAACGAGATTTGTAATACGTAATGTAACCCTAGTTATTATTGCTACATCGTGTCAGTTGATTAGAAGCTTACGTCAGGGCCACGGTCAGTGTGTGCAGTGGTTATGAAATTATACAAGAATGTGACACAATCGCTACAGAAGTTAATCCCTCCTTATAACTTACTTTGTGTTAGCGCTCTGGTGTTAGCCAACCAGCTCTCGGACCAGAATGTGTAGGTTCGATTCACAACTAAGGTTGAGTGTTAAGACTCAGCAATGCTGAACTCCGAAACTAGGTAGAAATGTCTCGAGTTTAATCACAAAAAAACGTTATTTAGTTAGTTCTGGTTAAATTAATGAGAAATCAGCTAAACGAGCCATACAGAACATAGCTTGTACCATATAACAATTGTAATTAAATCGCTAAAGTCAAGACTATATTGATAGGAAATTGTTCTTAACCGTTTTAAGAATCAATTTCTTGCAGTAGCGTAACTACCGCCCGGGGACCCCCAGCGTCCAGGACGCCTCCGAAAACAATTGAATAGCCTATATAATTTAAAATGACCTAGGCCACTCAGAATACCGGGCCGCCCGCGCCCCACCACGCCTCGCTTTTTTATTTTACTATTTTCTCTTTCTGAGCCTTGCTCTTGTATCGTTTGCTATTCTATTTCTTTCTTACACACATTCTACATCACAAACATCCATGCCTTATGCGGGATTCGAGCCCGCAACCTCTAGGTCAAGAGTCAGGTAGCCTACTTTAACAACTCGGCCACGGAGGTCGGCCCATTGGGGAACTAGCTTTATTCGTCCTGAAAGTATCCTTCTGATGTCTGTAGTACGTAAAACACCATTCATCATAGTCCTTGTCTTGAGTACATATAACGTTGTTCAGTTCTTTGTGTGTTCGTCTAATAACCAAATGTGTGAGTAAGTGTCTATTTAAATAAGGAGGGTTAGCACCGATTTATGTACAAAAATTAGGGGTCAGTGTGTAACCTTTTTTTACGATAAGTAACTCGACCACGAAAGGGTAAAAACATATAATGCAAAAGCACCGTGAATGCCAAAAGTAAACACAGAATTGGGAAGAAAGCAAGTGTTTATGAACCTTAGTTTTGAAGGGCTGAAGATTGTATGTATCAGGGAAAACAGTTGATGGTAGTGTGTCCCAGAGTTTGGAAACTCGAGGGAAAAAAGTAGAAGGCCGTTCTGTGGGTAAAATGCTTGACCGTGTAAGGATGAAACGAGGCACTTTGCGTAGTGGTGCGAACATAGGTAGCAGCAGTAAGAATGAAAGATGCGAGTTCATCAGAGTAGTACGTGGCCGTAAAAATAACGGTAAAACAGACAAAGTTCAGAGACTGCACGACGATATGTGAGAGAGGGTGTAAAGAACCTGTGAGTAACGGGTCATTGATCAAACGAAAAACTCGCCTTTGAACTGAGTCGAGGAGATTGAGATGGGTTTTAGACAATGGACCACCCCATACGTGTGAACAATATTCCAAAGTGGGGCGAACTTGCGCCTTGTAAATAGTTAAGAGTTGCTCAGCAGTGAAGTATTTCGTGGATGGGAAAAAGGCAAGGTCTAATCATTTTACTTACAAATTATTGATTCGATTTTATTCAACAATAGTCATACTCACAGGCTCATAACACTATCTTCTTCATAACATTCTCGTAATACGTTAGTAAATAAAGCACGTACCCTAAAAAACGAAACGTGTCAAATTTAATCCGGCATCCTATAGGTTAGAACTTGCCTTTTGAACTCATTTACGATCGTGTCCCACACCTATGGAATTTGAAGTTGATATACAGGGTTATTCAAAATGATGTGACAAAATTCAGCTGCTTATTAAATCATACATACTAGAGTTAGTGTTGAAGTTTAGTAATGCACCGTCAGATGGAAGCACATATATCGTCTTCAGTCCTGCTGCCCTGTTTAGTGTAAAATGGTATCGCTTGTGGATAAGTCATTTTGAGTGCTCTGCTATCACGAAACACAGTCAGTTACAACAGTTCAGAGATAGTTTCAAACTCGAAATCCCAAGGTCGTGGCTACACTGGTTCCGTCCCGTCCCGTCGCGACGTGACCAGATCCATCCCGACCGAGTGGCCACATTAGCGCCCGATCGGATCCTGACACCTCTGACTGACAATGAGTAAATTAAGTGTGCATCTTTGATTCTTTTAGTTTACGGATTTCTTCGAGTTGTTTCATAATAAGTAAAAACCGAATAATGCCAAGCGCAAATATTAATAAAACAAAACCACTTGAAATGCACATGGAACTACTTGAGTTGAATTTGAACAACGCAGGTTATCTTTGCATCAGCTGGATTGATTACTGCTATTTTATACATATAGTCCTTGAAGTCAGCCGGTAACGGCAATACAACTTATACAACCAGATTGAAAGGTCGGAATCGGGTCGGGGCTCGACTGATCGGATCGGGACTGGCCGAATCCAATGTAGCCACTAATTTAATAGCCGTGATTTATTTTTCGGATCTGATCTGGTCGGGTCGGGACGGAACCAGTGTAGCTACGGTCTAAGGGTGCGGCGGCAGTAAAGTTTTTTTTCTGGGGATTAGTGTATGGCGAGTCACCAAGCAACCCACCAAGTAACCCGTGAGATACGTTTCCATCACAGGCATCTATACGGCCCAGCCACAGAGCCCCACTTCAACATACCCAATCTGCTTAGCGAGTTGCCAGGCGTGCCGCGAGGGAAGCAGTTGTTTTGGATAATTTCATCTAGTCACCACGCGTGCAGCCAGTGGAAGAGCAGTTGATTACGGCCGCTTATCTTTATTTGATGTTTATGATGAAGCTATATTTCATGTCCCCGGGAAGGTGAATCGTCACAACATTCGTATCTGGGGGTCTGACAACCCACATGTGACAATTGAGCATGAAACAGACAGCCCAAAAATAAACGTTTTCTGTGCAGTAGTTGTCGGCAAAGTGTACGGACCATTCTTTTTCGCAGAAGCCATGGTGACCGGCGTCACGGACCTCGATATGCTGACAGAATGGTTGCTGCCTCAGTTGACACAAAATGAGAACAGGTTCATTTTGCAGCCGGATGGGAAGTACGGAGGCTGTTAAACGAACATTTCTCACGTTGATGGATTGGTGGAGGAACAGAAAATGACATCCCTTTGATGAAATGACCGCCACGGTCACAAGGTCACACCCTGTTGGATTTTTCCCTGTGAGGCTTTGTGAAAGACATTGTTTCATTGTTTATACGCCTCCACTACGAGTGACACTGCAGCAATTGAGACAACACATCGTCAATACAATCATGCAAATTGAAAGAAACATGATGCAGACGTTCTGGGAAGAGTTGGAATATCGCTTTGACGTGTGCATAATCACTGCATTTTTTATTTTTTGTAGTTTATGGTCCCACGCTTCAGACTGAGATAGTCTAATGGAGACCCCATCCGCGTCGTAATGACGCTTCAGGATAATTGAATTTTGCCACTTACACGACACATAGCCGGTGGTGGGTTCTTTTACATCGAACATTCATCGATGGGATCCTACTTTTAACATCCCTCCCGGAAGACGCCTACGATCATACCTTAAGGTGGAGTGATTCACAGGCAGACTCGTTCATAGGATAACCCTTTATACTCAGGGCCAGGAGTCAGCCCCAGGATTTGAACACAGGACCTCCCGATCAGGAGGTGAGCAGTGGCGGCTGGTGAACATAATTACCGAGTGTTCACAAAAATACCTAGCTAGAGAATCACATTGCGGTGGAATCTCGAACATGGGCCTGGGCATCGCAGAGGATTTGTGTATGTTTGCAGATTAGAAATGCCTGTTTTCAGCTTAAATCTATGTTTTAAACACATTTAAAAGAAATATATATACTGTATTGTATGCATGATGTTTTCAATGAATTCAATCTTATATTGTAACAGCATTTGAGAAACTTAATCTTGATTTGATTAAGTTACTTGATATTTTGCAATTATAGATAGTGGCACCGGTTATGTCAATGAACCAATTAAAACAGTGTAATTTAAAGGTTAGAAAAATTAACTGAATACAAGCATATCTTATAATTAAAAATTAATAAACATGGTGACTCACCTACTTGTACAGAAACTGCATTCGTCGTGTTTTAAGATGTACAAACTTTTCAATCTCTTCGTATGTCATTTCAGAAGATATTTTTTTGCTTAACATTTCTGTTACAGTATTCGTAATGAATGCCCACTCAAAACTCGTTTCACAATATAACACTGTCACAACACATACACATACTATAACACCACATGTTCATACTAGTGTATTCAATTTTAACCTTACATCATATTTGAGCTACTTTCACATTCTATTAATGGAAACAGACGCCTCCTCTTCGTGTTTACATAACCGCTTCCTGGTTCACACGCTCGAGCGCAGAGCACAGAAAAATGTGTGACCATTTCCACGTTAAAACGCCATAACAAGACCTTGTCACCCGTGCATGCGCCGTAAATTATCTTACTTTTCAATGCATTTTGAGAGAGGACAACGCTAATGTGTTCGAGACGGAAACAACATTCTACGGTGCTTCGAACGTTAGCTAAACGTGAACATATTTGACAACAACAAACATTCATAGTGTACGAAACATGGCGTAATCACGCAAATGTTTTAAAAAAATATAAATAATTTCCATTCTGTTGGGTGTTCACGTGCTCATATACACCAGCCGCCCTTGGTCAGGTGAGTACTCTACCATTAAGCCAAACTGTCTGGTGTCATCACTGGATGTGCATGTCTGTGAGGTAAGGTGGTACTTTAACTGTTGGACTTTCAATTTTAAAAAAATGTAATTTTTCATGTAGTTATGTGGTGATCGATTGACGATCCCGGGAAATGGGCAGTGGGCTCTGGAGTGATCACGTCACAAAATGGCGATAGAGATTATTTTAGTAATAAACACTTTAAAGTGGTCACATTATTTTGAATAACCCTGTATTAGGGTCTGTTCTTAAGTTATCATTCATTCACACAGACGGGCAGACCAACTACAGACAGGCTGACCAAAACCAATATTGGTTCTCTACTAAGCTGCTATTAAAAAAAAACTGATATAGTACAAAATTAATTACACAAATACTGAAAATACGTTAAAATTCTGTTCGGGCCGAAGTCCAAGTTGTGTCATGTCACGGGACGGGTCCAACATTTTGACTATGACTCGCTTTACTGTTAGTTTGAAAGCGCATTTTAAGTCTGAAAAATTACGTTTTACGATGTTAACTTTATTTGGAGGAACTCGATAGTTAGTTTTACGTAGTTTCTTTCACTGTGATTATGTACAGATGACAGTGCGAGCCGCAGCTATGCTCGAAAACAATGTAGCTCAACGTAGAAAGCAGTGGTGAGGCATGACTTTTTTCGGTACTCAATGCTAAATTTACCGGAAAAGCGAAATATTCACCCCCATGATTAAAACAAGAAGTAGGATATGCACACGTTAATTTAACGCCATTCGCAAAATTAATCAAAACTTATTCGAATTATTTCAGTTATGTTTTATACAAATCGTTAGTTACAAAATGAATAATAAATAAAAAAAAATCTAATATAATATTAGTAAGACACAATTGTATAGATGTCATTACAAACAAAAACTGAAATATTCTTCTCGTTTTTTAAGCAAATTTTTGAATGACTGTACTATACAAATCTTTGTCTCTCAACGACGCAAACATTTCTTTTTCAACTGATAATAATGCAAGACTACTCACACGATCTTCACTCTGAGTAGACCTTTTGCACGTAGACATTCTTTTGAGAGTTAAAAAAACTCCGTTTCACTGATGCAGGCGGCCGAACGCAGCCGAGATTCGCCGAGGTTAGTGATGAGTAGACCGTGTATTTCGTCTTATGTGTGAGTGAATACTGGGGAGGGGGGGAGGGAGTAGGACGCCTTTGGAGGTCAAGCGGAATGGATCCACAGGTGTCAGCGAATCCCTTATTCTACTCTGTTGTATACACATTACCGACAGGCTGGCTTAATGGCACAGTGCTCGCCTCCTGATCGGGAGGTCCCGGGTTCAACTCCTGGGGTTGACTCCTAGCCCTTCAGGAGTATAAAGGGTTAACCTACGAGTCTGCCTGTGAATCACTCCACAATAAGGTATGATCGTAGCCGTCTTTCGGGAGGGACGTTAAAAGTGGGTCCAATCGATAAGTGTATACTTGAGGCGAAATTGGGTTTGTTGGGTTGAAGTAGTTTCTTCCTCAGCCCATAGATGTAACTCGCTTGATTTGCGATAGGCATAAGAGAGTGCTAGGATTTTAGGAGATGAATAGGAGGTTGAAAGCTTTAGTTGATTATGTGAATGCATCGTTTTGGTTTATTGTGCTGACAAAAACAGGTAATTTTAAAATAAGTTGACAGCAAATAATTTGTTTAAATTAGGACTAACTTTGCCTAGATTTGGCTCATGTAACTACATATCGAAGACCACCCATTATTTGATTATTGAAACTTGAAGTACAAAACAACACGACAAGTTTAAAAAAATTGATATGTATAACACTGAAGACTCAAACGGGAATTCAACCCACATCACGGTCTTAATACCGACAGGTTGGCCTAGTGGTTAGAGTGCTCGCCTCCTGATCGGGAGGTCCCGGGTTCAAATCCCGGGGCCGGCTCCTAGCCC
>KZ875377.1:0-13853 GCA_003456935.1 Machilis hrabei
AAAAAACACTTCCATTTTCAGGGTGCGTCAGTTTCGCTCAATAAGACCTTATACAATAAGACAGAGTTCAGGGTATTTCATTTTAAATGGAGTTTTATTAGCTATAATATGTTTTTTAAAAACACTACTTTCACTACAATATTCATGAAATAAAAAAAAATATGTGTAGCAAACTTTGGGATTCGAACCACTAACGCCACGCATTCTGCCCAGGCGCCTTAACCACCTCGGCCACCGTGACACCTAGACCGCTTTAACACCACGCGGGCATAAGTATTACCTGCCAAATCTTTCATCGCCATTTTGTCAAAAACTATTGGTCATCTAGTAAAAGGGCTGCACCCTGTGATAACTATAGAAGTGTACTACATGCCCTCCGAGTTTCAATGTAATTGCTGATGACCACCTGACAAACTCCCCTTGTAAGACAGTGATCTTAACTATGCAGTTTTTGTGTTGTTGTTTTTTCCCCTAGACTAAAAAGGAGACGAATAACTTAGTAATTATTTTTGTTTATTTAGAATCTCGCATGCTTCTTAATGTTTATGTACAATTAATATTGTGGAATGCTCTGGAAAGTTATACTAGTGATGATATGGTAAAAGTGGCCATATTCTGAGTGACATACATTAAAAGGCATCTAACTGAAATTTAGTGTTTGGTCAAATGTTGAATGGTTTCAAACCTTATGCTTAAATATTCAATGCTAATGCTGTTAATGACACAAGAGCACCTTATTGGTTCACATATACTAAAATTCACTCTATACATACATTTAAGGTCATTATAAACTCTCTGAAATCAGTCTAAATATTTAATTCTCCGAGTATGCACCTAAACTCTGTGACTCAGACGATACATTGTGTTAACTTTAAAACATCAAATACGTTGAATCATTTACGTACTTAATCTCGTAAACAAGCACATCCAAAGTTTATCAAAAGGAGAATGGTTCACTGCTCCTGGAAATTCTGGTAAAGCAGTCAAATCTTCAGATGTTTGGCTTAGCTTGTCTCGATTCTGGTAAAAGTAGTCCGATATGTTCCACTAAACAACAAAAGAAAAAGCTTTAGTAATATATTTGGCCAAAATATTCTGACGGAGTGATACTACTGGAGAGTTTAACATACCATTAGCCCAACAGCAGTAAGAGAGATGTTAAGTTCTTGCTTCTGAGAACCAAATTTTGCTGCTGTAACAACACACAGTGGAAGACATTGCCATGGCATCACAGGTAGAAAGTCAGTCACAACCAATTGTAAACACTGGAAAGCAGTCCGTATTAAGGTCTCTCTGCAATAACATTAAAGGAAGGATTATTGTAGTTGCAAGCTGAAGTATAATACAAATTATGTTAACTAGAAATGAGGTCAGGAGCAGGNAAAAAATACAGAGTACCTGAGAGGATTGTCCTAACAAGACAGGAAGAATACACACCTCAAAATAACTAATTTAAGAAAAAAAAACTTTTTGCATGGTTACACATTTAAAAGTGTCTCTAATCCACCTTCAGCTTAATACAATGCGCATAATAATAAATGTCTTTAGAATACCTTACTTTTGTATGACATTCACTGAAGAGACCCTCCTCATGTGGAGAATGATTTATGAACACCTGTTCTTAAGAACTAAAAACAGCCTGGGGTCAATATATTTTAGTGCTTGCAAATAAGCTGCAACCCCTTTTAAAGTGCCATTCTCAAGGCAAATGTGCAGTTTACATTTAGGCCAATACAGGAGTCTTGGTTTTATCTGTTAAACTTTGATAGACAAATCTGGCAATGAAGAAAGCCACTACAATGTTTCGTATCCAATAAATGCGAGAAATTAGGAAGGACTAGCCACATCAAGCTTGTGGTGTTTAGGGTACTGATAACAGAAAGGTATCATCAGACACACGTACATGTGCTTATATGCATGAAGATGGGCCTACACTTAACATTAGTTCATGATAATACACATTCCCGAGCTGCTAGGCTAGTTAGTAGCTTTTTGCTGGAGCAATTGCTCAGTTATGGACTGATTTAGAACGAGTCTGGATCTGAACCTCATCAAACACAGGGTTGACAAGTTTCTTCTGCAAGTGTGTAAAAAAACTTGACGAAAATATATTTCTCCCACCATTTAGTTATCTCTGAACTTAAATACCTTGCAACTAAACTTGTATTTAGTTCTAAGCAAATTGGTTCCTTTTCTATCAAACACATATTTATTTAGTCATAAATTACATCACACCTGTGTATTACTAACAATAAATGCAAAAATTAACAGTATCCCTGTTGCATTTCCAAAAGGACAGACAACCACGTTCTCAATGTAACAGACACTAGTGTTAACACAAACTGTTCATGCAGTAGAAAGTAGTAAATCAAACTGTTCAAAAAATAATTTATGAAGTACAGAAAATATGTCATTTTTGTTTCATTTTGCACACTAATTTTTTTCAATGTAACACTTGCCAAATACTTAAGACTAGACTACCAACAAAATACTGTATGTTGCTCAGATAAAAACACACTGTTCATGTCCTGTATCGAATAGAGACAAGTGACAAGGACTGAAATAAAATAACTAATATTCACTACATAAGTTAACTAATGCAAACCAACCCTTGTCTATCAGATACTGCTCCAATGATTTTTAACACTACAGGCCAGCCATGAGACAATCGCTCTCCTGATCCATGAAGAACCTGTAAAATGCACTCTATCTGTCGTTGCCCGACATCTCCATGTGGAACTGATGACAATTCTGACAAAGGCCCCAAAAGAAGTGTCTGCAGCTTCTATGTGTGAATAGAAATAAACAACAATTTTAGAATGCAATCCATTCATTCCACCAGTTGGCACTGTAAAAACCAAATTGCTAAATTTCATTTGATATAAAAAAATTTAAATCAGTGTAACTTATTTTAAAACTCTAGTGTAAACAACAATTAGGTATGTACAATAAAAAAGGCAGTTTATTTTACACATGATTTATTATACAGTATAATCTGATTACAATGTACTTGAGTGGACTAGGCATATTTCTAGTTTATAATGAAAGCACTTTATACTGAAATTACCTCGACAAAGCATTCTGGATAGTATGCAGTTACTACACCTAATATGATTACTACTGTATTACGGTACTGGCAAATAGCTGTGTCAAATACTATAAGAAATGTAAGGAAATTGAAAAATGTAGAAAAGACAGACCAAAAAAAGAGATATTAATTTCAAAAGAAAATGTACAGTGAGGAAGAAACGGAGAAAATAAGGTGCTAAAACTATAGGAATGAGAGGAAAGGGGAATTACACACGATAGGAGAGGCAAGATGAACAAAGATAAGTTAAAAGAGAGAATATAGAGGGAAGAGGAACAAAGAAATGAATTAGAAAGGATAAAAAACAAAGAAGGAACAACTGAAACTTAAGGGATAAGCTATACACACTTGAAAATTGAAATGCTGAATAGATACAGTAAGGTAGATTTTTTTACTTATAAAACTGTAACTGACAAACATTCAGTTCTCTCAAATTTAAACATATGAAACTATTTGACTGAACACCTGAGAACAGAACATTTGTCATAGTACAAGCTTTTTACATTGGTCCGTGTGGCGACATGGGTTTATAATTCCAGTCAGAAGAGAATTGAGAATGGATGAAAGAATGCTGAAACAGGCAACAAAAGAAAAAGTAGTAAGGGCAGAGACGAGAAAGGGAACACATCAAATCAACGCTGTTACCTTGTTCATTAATCTACAAATATTTTCTAAATAAAGAATTTCAATACATATTTTTTTTTATAACAACTCCTGTATTCCAGAAGTTATGTGACTTTAGAGCTCAACACTGGACTGTTGATGAAAATATTATCTGGCAACCTTGTGGAACATTGTCGAGCACACCAAAGAGAGTAGGGAGAAAGAAATGGAAGAAACAGATTTAGGAGAAAAATCAAATAGGAGAACGAAAAAAAGTTAATGAAAAATGTACACAGATAAAGGGAGGGTTAAGAAAAAAAGTTAAAGAAGAAATGGGGCAAGAAGGGGATTGGAAAAACACAGAAGAGGCAGATGGGAAAGAAAAGATAGACAAAAATAAATTAATTTCAAAAGTGGGGAATAATATATAGTGCAGAAGAAATAGTGACAATAAGGTACTGAAATCAATAGAAATAAAGAAATGGAGAGGCATGATGAAGTACAGGCAAAACTGTAACAAATAAAGATGAGAAGTGAAAGAAAAAATGTAGCAGAATGGGAAACTAAGAAGATCTAAGTTGGGATAGGAATAAAGATAAGTAGATGAAAGATAGAAGGGGAACAAGAAAAATAATAAAAAGATGAAGACGAAGGGGTGATTGGAGAGGGAACAGGAAAAAAAATATAAAGAAGCAATAAAGACGAGGGAGTGACAGGAGTGAGAAAAGGGATAAGAAAATGTATGGGAAGAAAGTGAAACTATGAAAAATAGGAGAATGAAGANAAAGAAGCTCAGATAGTTGAACAAAAAATAAACACGAACCAATATATAAACGATTCGGCAGAGGAAAGTGGAATAAGATTGATTGATTTAGGAGCACAATCTGATTAAAAATGTTGCCTTGCCATCATTTATTCCTCCTGTGTTTTTAAATTCCTTGTTTGTCCATCTGTTTCCTTTCAAAATTTGCCCGGGGCAAGGATTATTTGCAATGTGCATGAAGATAAGAGTTGCCCTAAACTGTTTTCTCAATTCTAAAAATAAATTTGCCCTTCCCATGATTTGTCAGCAAGTTGAACTGGTAACCCATTCTGGGCAGTGAGAATACACCCTCCCGCATGTTCTTCTCAGTATCCCACCTTCCACCTACCCCCACTTTGTGAAGAACCCACATTTTGTTTATGTTCTCTTCACTACCAGTTATTGTTTGGAGAGAGAAAAAAAAGGCGTGTATTTCTGTGAAAACATAAAAGGACAATTTCCAGAATTAATATCAATTTTCCTGACTTTTCCCGGAGAAAAGAAATTCCCTGACTATTCCCGGTTTTCCAGTTGAGCGGCCACCCTGACTTTGCAAAAACACTGCCAAAAAGAGAGAAAAGCTCTAATAGAAGGCCTGCAAACCTTTTATTATTATTTTTTTCTAACTCAAACATGATGTAGTTTAGTTTCCTTCACTAAAATTGTAATTTCCAAGTAACTCTGAAATCCAAAAAGTTTAGCATGTCACAAATAAGCCTGAAT
Organism: Machilis hrabei; assembly: GCA_003456935.1. Taxonomy (NCBI): domain Eukaryota; kingdom Metazoa; phylum Arthropoda; class Insecta; order Archaeognatha; family Machilidae; genus Machilis; species Machilis hrabei. The sequence continues at coordinate 5,217 of KZ875377.1, forward strand.
TTATGGCTTAATGAAAGTAAGCAATTCTTTTTACTTTCTGCACAATAATTAAATTGCAATTAATCACTGCTTTTTTATTCATTCTCTCTTTCAAATGGGAGAAAAAAAAAAGAGCACAGCATGCCAAACTGAGCACACTAGAAAGCATAGTTTATTTATCAGTAACAAATATTTGGACACAAGTGTGTCTAAAATAGGTAGTATGCTGTGTGTAAAATCTGTTCTTTACATTTTGTCACACTAAGTGTACTATTCGTTAAATCCTGCCAACTGATTGTTCTGGAAACACAGGGTCAACTAGTCTGACAACTTCTTGTTTAACCAAAACAACTATGTGCACATATAAATAAATGCAGGAACTTGCATGACTTTTTGAGTCCAGCAGCAAATTCGGATTGATTTCTGTTCATATATTCAAAGATATGATTAAAATATGGCGTAGTCTTATTCACGAATAAAAGAATTACACTAGTGTAACTATAATCTGTAGAACAAAAAAGCATGACCATCTTTTCATACCCGATTGTCCCTCAGTGGTGGACTGTACGTATGTTGTAAAGCTGCTTTCACCAAATATGTGATTGCTTCCACACCCCATTCTCTCATACGTATGTGAGGATGATGACACACATCAAGTAGGTGATTGGTAAGGGGTCGCCACAAAACTTCAACACGTGGAAGATTTACTAAGCCGGTTTCTAGAAGTTTAGCCACTGCAAAGAGNGATGGCTCCTGAAATGCAATATTTTATTTTGAGTATTTATTTCTTGTTCAGATAATACAAGTTAGTCTCATTTTGTTTATGACAGCAGTGAAACATTCTGTTTGAATCTGTAGAATTATGAAACTGAAGTCATTACAAAATGTTTTTTATGCTGTGTGTATACACTTCCTCTTGCTACAACAGTTCTTTCATTTGTTACACATATCTCACATCAAAAAAGTTTACCTGAAAATCAGAATCCATTTACAGGGCTTAAATACTATAGGTGACAATAGTCTTTCCAAATACACTTATGGACAATGTAATGACATGGGTTGGTTATACAATAGGCAATGTTGATCACTAAAACAATGTTTTAAATGATCAGAAATAATTATTCTCCCTCTACCATTAACCAACTTCTCAGTTCTCACCATGTTTCCCAAAGCACAATGTAAAGTCACAGAAATGCACACTCTTGACAATACCTCGCAGCAATAAGTCATATTCAGTTTTTTTTTTTTTACAAATTATGAAATACATACAAAAGTACGTGAATCTTAATGAATACAATTTATGTTACATTTGAAGAACAATATTATTAAACTGAATTCCTCTGTTTTCGATGAGTTTTAAAAACAGCATAGGTTAAACCTTTTTTCAGTCTTTAGATGGAAGTAATTGGTATGCAAATGGAAAAACGCCACACAGTTGGCATTCCGAAATAATGAGTTAAGAATATGTTTTAACCATCTTCATTTAAGGTTCTTTTTCAGCTTTTTATTTCAGGTCTTAGGTGGTAGGCAGACAGCTTGCCTGTCGCCTGGTGCAATACCTCAACCTCGAGCTAAAGGCATCCTCAAATGGACTTGCTTCATGTTTGGATGTCGGCAAGGTTCCCGGTTTCGGATGTACTAGGACTCTTGGGACAATGTGGCAGAAGATCTGTCAGATTCATGGTTTCATTATCGGTTTTTAACCTTCTATTTTTTTTCCTCGAGTCTCCAAACTCTGGAACACTCTAGCATCAACTCTTTTCCCTGATACATACAACCTTCAAAACAAAGATTCATAAACACTTGCTTTCTTCCTAGTTCTAAGTTTACTTTTAATACTCACGGTGCTAATGCATTACTTTCATGAGTTGAGTATCATATAATAATAATAATAATAAAATATCATTTTGGCACATGTACAGTTACGCAAAGGACACTGTCCTCTTTTTGGATCATAAAAGCAAAGGTAGTATGTCATACTTTGGCTTTGAATTATTTGAAATCAGTTAAACACATTTTTATTTGACTGCTTTTTACACTGCAAAAGTAAATTGTACTTCAGTCACAAAACTCCTTATTCACATTTATAATTCAAACTGGATTTATTTCACCATGTATAAAATCAATAACTGCAACATATCGCTAGTGACTTTAGAATTAAAAAAAAAAACTTATTTCAGAATCATACTCATAGCCATGCAATTACCAGCTTGTTACCTTTAGGCCACTGCTCTCGTGTGGAAATGTTCTTGAACTTTGATTTTAGAGTAAAATATTTGTCCCTTTGACACTAATTATTATTTTCATTTTTTTTTATTTGCAAGTAGATTGACTTGTGAACTGTATTTAAATTATTTTTTGCTTACTTAACTGCCACCTAATATTTCACACACCAAACTTTTAACAATAACATTAAGACAATAAATTAATAGCTACCCTATTAGTGTATGCAAGCTCCATAGCTTCACGCGACAGTTTACACAGAGCATCAATAAGATGGTGAAGAGCTACATCATCCAGATACTGGCTTGATTCAAACAATCGGCTCAACATGACTGAAAGAACTGGAAGATCTGCCATTACTGCTGTGGTGATTATAGCATTCGTATCAGAAGCAGGTCGACCAGCTTTGAGGCTCCCTCCTGTCGAGGGCTTCAAACCCAAAATCCAAACTAGATGCTGATGGGATAAAAAAAAATGTATGTTACACAGTTACTACCACATTCATTTGTCCCATTATTAAACGTATCTCACCTGGAGTGTCGTAAGAACTAAATGCCATGATGATCCCAGAATACTACCATGGCAATGAGCTAAGCTGAGAAGAGCCCTCATACACTGCAGATTTTTAGCAGTTAACATTACTGGACATTGCTGAATTCCTACATGAAAGTAAAACCCATAACTAATTTGTACAAAATGTAAAGAAGCTTCACATTACACAATCAGATTTGAAATTGAGTAGCAATAGTAGCAGCACACAAGAAATGCAAGCAAAACAAAATGCACTAAATAATTGGATACAAATTAAAATTATTAAAGTAGTTCAGCGGAAAGTACCAACTGTTGACGAATTAGAAATGTAATGAAAATATTATTATTTAGGTCACAAAAATGACAAAATTTAATACTGTAATCTATTTGACATACTAAAGAAACTATTTGTAATATTTTAAAATACATCACATTTTACAATAAATCCCCATGCCCCTTGAATAAGGTGTTGCTAAGAAAGTGGAAGTTTTTACTGATTACAAATCTGGATATTGAATGTTTGAATACCATGTAGAAGATAAATATTTTAAACTTCTTTTAATTCTGCCTGATACTGGAATAGTAATCACATCGTAAGACAAAAATAATGTATCTAACCTAATTCCATTATTAAATTAATTATTGCATATGGAAAAATAAATAATATTTTGAACAAAATATATTTAGGACATTTTTATTACACATTTTTAAGTGGTTACACGATGCCCCATGTAAAATTGACTGTCAGTGACCGATGCCTATATTTGCCTGGAATAGGTTTTGAAGATCATTTAGTAGTTCCATGCTCTTCCTAAAAGATGTCAGAACTGTCCACATCACACATAAAAGCCAAAATGTAGCTGCCTGATTTTTGTATTATCTCCGAAAAGAAACTGAATTTCTTTGTTGTTCTACATAAACAAAGGTACAGTTAAAGTAGCAGTGTGTTTGAATGATCAAATTGTTGCTTATTATGCAGAATATTGCAATAGTTAAAAATATAGTGAAGTGTCTGAAAGTGATTAGAAACAAAAGGGAATGGTTTGTCACCAATTGCCGATAACGAATGGGAAGTAAAACCAAGCAACTCAGTAAGTACCCATTGCAAAATGGTGCCATTACAAAGTATATGGTTGGAGCCCACCAGCAACCACAAAATATTTTTAGGTGATACAGTTTTGAACACTTCATATTTACACTTTATAATGGCATTCTACAAGCAAAGCATATGACACTGACATTTTTTAAATATTCTGTAACTCTTCCCCCCCCCCCCAAAAATGAAGTTTTATCATTACCAATTTTTTTTATTTTGCAACTTTTCACATTTGTGATATTTTGTTGATATACATTAACATCAAATAAAGGTATGCATCATATAGGTGAACATATTACCTATCTATTGGTATTTAACACATGTGTATGGTTTAACTGCAAACATACCAAATATAGGGTGGAGTGCAACCAGTTAAAGCAGTCACCAACAACCAAACTACAGCAATGTGCCCTCATGCAAAGAAAAAAAAGCGAGAACAGGAAGACAAGCCACCATACGAAACAAGTAGTAGCACTAGAAAAACAAAACCCATAGACAAGGAAGTTTTTCAAAATATAACTTCCACTTGCCTAAAGGAAGTGATGCAGTGGGCAATGGAGTCCCTACAGCAACAACCTGATGGCGGTAGTCATTTTCGTTGTACTGGCTCAATCCATATTGGGAGCTTAAGTCCTGACTGCTGTTGCGCGAATGGCCTGTAATTTCCATAAACATTAACCATCACATTTCAACTGTGCTCCTAATCACTTATAATTTAACAAACATTTAATATGAGAAAACAAAAACACTAGGTTTCACTAAAAGAAGTTAATCACTCTAACTCCATAATTGACACTTCTGCTACTGGCATCTGCACTGAAAACACAAAAATGTCTGAGAACACATTGTTATATAAGTGTTAAATTACTGTAATCCCAAAACTGATATATTGGTAGTGGACAAAATATCCAAACATAGAGGTTATAAGGTGCACATTAAATGTGACAAAGCCTGTGCCTGTCATATACACAATATAAGTATGAATAATACGCATGCTAATTTCTTGGCTGTATGCAGNGGTCCAAAACCCCAATAAGTGATACATTGATGCTTTAAAATGTCTTACTATATTCTATGATTCTTGGAAACACAATATTTGAACTGTTTTATCACATGAAAGCTTAAATAATAATAATTAGCATATTTGTGCGACTTACTGAAATAATCTATACCTCATAAAATGCCACAAATAATTTATAAAGACATACACAATGATTTGCATTTGATGTGCCATCCATTTTTACAGCTGTGACAGATGTTATGGTAAGAAGAAAAGCAGACAACATATGAAACAGAATGTGCTAAAAAAAACTTTCATTCTTAACACTTACTACAATGAAACCAACAACAGAGAGAGAGAAAAAAAAACAAGGTGGCTTATGCCACTTATGATCACCACTGACTTCTAGTGCAGTGGACATCAGTTAACCAGACTGTGGACACCTGAGAAGGCAAACAAGACAATGTTAAGGTATTTAGAACTGTTTACCCACAATGATGTACAGAAATAACACTAGTAAATCCGATAAAGCCTTAGATTTGAAATACAATACCCAACAATCACCTTTTAGTATCTGACATATAATCAAGTGCACTGTCAAAAGTTCAAATGTATTTCTTACAAGCTATAGACATTTACATCCACTTACTACAACGATTCGAAGCTGTAACGTGAGGAACTGTGGTCAGCACTGCCAGAGTATAGTGAGGTGGCAACGATGCTTTACACAAAGCAGTAACAAAGGCGTCTCTCGGAGTGGAGAGCTCCAGACGTCCACAAAGACTAGCATAAATCTGAATTGCTTTCAGCAGATTTTCTGAGAAAGATTCGTCAGTGCTGACAGAAAGATCAGGAAAAATTAAATCCCAATAAAAACTTCCAATTGTACGGGGGAGCAAGTAACATTATTTCCATTACCTGGATTCTAGCAGTGGAGTTAGGGCAGCAAGTAAACCACACCAGCTAGAATTGATAAGCTGGCAGTGAAGCTCATATTCCTTTGGAGTTGGTTTATACTCCTTTATGGACTGCAACTGTTCTCCTTGGTCATCTGGAGGAATTGTTGGAATACCCTCAACGACTAGAGAAATAGCACGTGTGATGTCCAACAAACAAGCGTACGCAACAGATATGCCATAACCATCAGGAATAACAGGTGGCTCATTTTTATCGAGCATTTCCAAGCTGAAAATAATACATAATCAAAGTTTTAAAAAGTAAATGCACATTACTGTTACAGATCCCATCATTTTTTATGTTCTGAATTNCATTTTCTATTCTTCTTTATATGTTAATAAAAAATGTCAAATTCAAATATAATATTCAGAACATACCCTGCAGCCTTAGAAGACAGACAAACTATAACTTACCTTGCAGCTAATATTTAAACAGTAATAAATCAAATTTACAATATCTACATTACAAACATTATGGCATCAAAATTTTCTCAACAGAACACCTCTACTGTTCTTAGATATACTAGCTAAGCAACATCTATTTCTATTGTAGAAACACAAAGAGCAAATCATTCTTCACATCTGGGGACAAGATTTGACTTTTTTTTAATCAGCAGTTGAAAGAGGTACGAAGGAAAGTCATTAAATAACAGGAATTTTATTCTAAAATGCATGGATGATGATGATATGTGGAGTTTAACTTCCAATCGACACCTGGTGGGTCATTTAAGGACGGAAAATGCATGGAAAAGTATGCACAATGAAAAATCTAATTTCGGGACACAAAATGGCTCCTTAGCTATTGCTATTGGATTATGGGGCTCCTTAGCAATACCCCATGTAGGAGTCATGACAATCATGCTGTATGCGAATGTGCAATAGTTCGTACATGTCCGCTCCACTGTCGACTTGCAACGTGGCGTTATTAGTTTTTTGTGATCAGAGAGTAAACGTTCTGAAATCTACAGAAGAATGAAGGTTCAGTATGGAGACAGTTGTTTGAGTCAGGGGAGACAGTGAAACAGTAGATCAAGCAGCAAATCCGTGACAATATACGAGTCACTATTGATGAAAATGCCTTAGAATTCAACATGAGTCACGGCGCTGCATACAAAATTGTCCATGATGACATCGGGTATAGGTAAGTGAGTAGCGGATGGGTCCCAAGGCAGCTGACCAACGATCACAATCGAGCACAGCAGACAAATAGTCAGGAGCATTTGGACCGCCATGCTCGTGAAGGAGATGTTTTTATCCGTTGAATTGTGACAGGAGACGAATCCTGGGTGCACCATTATGTCCCAGAGAGTGAGAGACAATCGATGCAGTGGAAGCACCAGTTGTCTCTGGCAAAGAAAACATTGAAGACACAGGCTTCTGCTGGAAAGTCATGCTGATCATCTTTTGGAATGTCAATGGACCCATATTGGTGCATTTCCAGGAAAGGGGTGAAACTGTGACTAGTGCTCGATACAGTGACACGCTAGTGAACAAGTCGAAGCCCGCGATACAATTGAAGCGCTGGGGACTTCTCTCAAAAGGAGTGTTGTTGCTGTACGACAATGCCCGTCCCCATACGGCTGCGCATACAGTGGATACACTATGTGCTCTAAAATTTGTGGTATTGAAACATCCAGCATACAGTCCGGACTTGGCACCATCGGACTTCCACTTGTTTGGACCTTTGAAAGAACATTTGCGGGGTCAGAGGTTTGCAGATGACAACGAGGTAATGGAGGCGGTGCAAAGTTGGTTAAAGGCCAGACCAAACAACTTTTTTCTAGAGGCATCCGCAAGCTTGTGGACACGTGTTTTGCGAAAAATAAGACACAAAACAATTTCTGTAAGCACTCTTGACAAAAAGGTATTAATAATATTCCTGTTACTTAATGACTTTCCCTTGTAAAATCACTTTTAAAATCTTGAGATTATTATTCTGAATAGTAATTCTTTCAGCACAAGGAGGTTCAATCTTTGACAATGCTGCATGTTTATGGTCAGCAAGCTCAGTATTATTATCCTCTGAATAGACAATAGTCCAAAAGTGTTTCAATACAATGTTTGAGATGGTGTAAAACACATTCAATTTTACTGCCTGACAAACTCAAATGACTTTTTTTTTATCATGGAGGTAGTCTATCTTGCAAAAATATAATATTTGTGATTCATTCCTTCTAACATCCCTCTTATCATGTAGGTAGGCAAAAATGTATACTCTAAATAAAACAGAAGAGTACCTAGGAGTGAAGATATTACAGATCTTTCTTATAATAATTTTGTCTTTAAGACAGACAGAACAAAAAAAGACAAGAAACACTAATTGGAACTGTCCTTCCTAACACAGTTAACCTTTTCCTGGCTCCCACACTTGTCGTATATATTAGTAAGAGTAGGCTGTGGCGAACCAGGATTTATCTAAAAATCTCTTGCTCCGTCCAATTCAGGCAGTAGAAAACACAAATCACTTCATTGGTACTGTCAAAAGTAAAATACTTTCATCCCCATAACTGACAGGCTGGCAGACCACCCACAATTTATTATATTTTAATTCTAGCTGTGATTCTACATTAGTGTTCCACATTTAAAACCTTGTTTAAAAACATATGCAGTAATTAGTTGAAAAAGTGAAACAGTACTTTATATATTACATTAATATACTTTTGAAAATCCAGTCCCTCTTTCTATAAAAACGTGTGCTTGCCTCTCTTTACATATTATACAGGGCATTTCAAAAAGAATCATCTGATTTTAAATGTTTATATTATGAAAAATAATGAACTCAGACACTTAAGATTAATTTTATATTACAGGGCTAATCTTCAAGTTTTTTTACATACCAAATCATAGATGCT
>KZ875382.1:13939-23957 GCA_003456935.1 Machilis hrabei
AAAGATTCATCCTATTTTCTTGTAATTTTATTCGGTTTTAAAAGTTGAATGTACAAAAACAGTCTAAATCTTACCTTTAATTGAGGTGGTGCTCGAACTGAGCCCCATTTGCCACCTGACATATTTGATACTACCCTACTGGATAATAAAGGTTTGTTTTAAATTCAATTTCCAACTTTGACTGGCCGCCATTTTGAAAATAAGCGTCGTAGCAAATCATTTTTTGTTTTGATTTACTCGTCTCGATTAGACCTTTCACATGATGTACCACACCATTCCCCTTTCCAATTAAATTTTTCCCATTGGGCGTAGCCCCGGGTCCCTGCGGGGCCCCACGTCAATATCTTGTCACGGATAAAGCAGCCCCTCNAAATCATGGACCACGTGTTTCGTCGTTTCTCCAAATTTCTAAAGGTTTCCAAGATCTTCAGGGGGGTGGAACTTTACAAACACCCTGTACAAGAAAGTAAAGCAACTGACAATTTGCGAGTGATTAATTTTCGCCATTTTATTTAACAGAATTATAATACCGTTTAATTAAAGAGAATGTAACCTTTCTGCTTACCATTTAATATTGTACTCAAAATTTGTTTTGTGTTGAAAAAAGTTACATTTCATAATATTTGCTGACTACATGACTGACTTTGATCCACTCAATTTAAAGGTGTCTAAAATTAATGGTTAGCGGTTTTGCACCCAGGGTCCTTATCATCAGAATAGCATTTAGTTAGTACATTCATCTTGTTCAAATAGTTGGGTTGTGTTGTGTTAACGTTTTCTGTGTGGGGAGTGCCTAAAAATGGAATATAAACGCAAATCAGGTGTCCAAAAACTCAAAGAGAGGGAAAAAACAAGAAATAAGCAAAAGAGTTTTGAGTGTAAATAGGCCCCTATGTAAAGAATTAGTATTTTTATTATTTTAGAAATAAGAGTATGCAAATGTTATCACAATATGTTATTGAGTACCAGAATATTCAGTTATATTCTTGAATTCCTATATTAGTTTGTATACTGTTATTAAACACTGGAATACATGGCCTAGCATTAACATTTCAAGGAGTGTACACCCCTTGACATTGAGCCATAATTATTAAAACTGCCAAGAACACGGAATACAATAAAAAAAACTTCAGTGGGGCATATGGGCCCGTGAATTGGTTTGCCCCAGGGCCCTGATTTGCTCTCGACGGACCTGCTTACCGTCCAGTCGTTGAAAAGGCAGTACATAACATTTTTAATTGAAAAAAATACACGAATTTGAGAACCATTAGTAATACCTTTCCATTTCGCTCCGTTCTTTTACGTACTAAAATCATCCATTACCTTAAGAGCATTAACACCTTTCCAACAGTCTGAGTAACTTGGAAAACTAAAACATTGCTCAAGGGAGTCACATAATTTTGTATCAAAGATTATTCACACCAAATTTACTAAAAAAAAACAGTAGCTATTTTAAAACTATCAACAACAAATGGCCGACATCGTCCAAACTCAACATTTCCATAAAAATCGGTCATATCATAAATTTAGTGAAATGCTAATATTTGCAAGAAAGAAAAAAAAACGAAGAAAAAATACCACCACAGTCATAACTTAAGTTCTGAACTCTTATTACAAAAGTTGGTCTTAGTGCCAAGCTTTTATTAAATCGGTTGCACGAAAGCGGAGTTGTTGCATGGTAGCCTAGTAGAACAAATATGGCTAGGATTGTGTTTTCAACGTTGCACGCAATCATATTTAATTTAATAACACCACCTATCATTATTTATAAGTTCTCAAACGCTTTCCTTTCAATATTTATTCTTTATAACGCAAGAAAATACTATATAAAATTCAAAGCACCTGCAGCCCAATTAACGTTTAAGTTCCTTGTGAAACCATTCGTTCTCTTAAATTTCTCATACTCTAATTCCATGAAGGTCATAGACACGTACGTATTGACACACTGTCCCTTGGCACAATGTCCCTTGACACAGTTTCTAACGCGGAGGGAACAATTGACATAATGTCCATTATCACAGTTTCTAACATGAGAAAAGGGTGGAATTGGCACAGTGTCCCTTTTTGTGGTTTTCGGAGCGTTTGGCAACAGACGACTGTCTGGTTCTCTAGCCTCGTCTGGCGTACATTTGGGTGTTAATTGAAACAGGCATAGAAACAGATTTGAATGTAGAGACTACTCTAATGTGAGGTCCGTTTTCTGATCTCCGAACCATCGTAGTCCTAGATCAGAGTTGGTAAATGGTTCTGTGCCAAGTATAATTGCATGGCCAATAAATAGCTTAAAGGTGTGAAACGAAAGTAGTGTCACGACCTTTTTTGTGTCAGATTCTACATGTTATGCAATCCTGTCGTGTCATCTCTAGTGAACATCGCCGTTAGCTCGAATTGCACTTCAGCGGAAATACAAAATGAAGACTGTGATCTTGAATTAAATAAAAAGAGCTGAACTCCAAAGACAATATAAAAAGGTGTATTTGTTGTGTTACTCGCGCTGTTTCCGTCTGATTTATGGAAAACATTTTATTTCACATCATCCTGTTNGTATGATGGTATTACTGTTTCTGAGACTGATTCTGACAGCGACAGTGTGCAAGTGTTATGTAAGCTTAATTAGTGGTGCTCTGCTCGGCACTTCGTTTTCAAGGAATCTGTTTGCCTTAAAGGCATATGCAGCGCAGTTAGTTTTCGAGGAATCTGATTGATTGAAAGGCATGTGCAGCTCAGTTCGTTTTCAAAGAATCTGCTATATGCTATATCAAAAGCTGTGTGAAAAGTACTACAATTTCGTTTGGCGATTGCTTCATGTTTTCATTAACTGCATGTGATTATGATCACGTATTATGATACAAATACACTTGCGACACACTTCTCATTTTCATACTTCGTGTCAGATAGGCTTTTTAGAGAAAGTCAAACACTATCTCTTAACTAAAGGCAAAACAAAGTAAATTTAGTAGACATAATAATCTTGACACTGGGTTTCATTTTAGTAGTTCTTTATTTAGGCATAATTGTTTCTCATACACTTAATTAATGTAGCTCTTAATTTGTTGTGAAAATTCTTGTTACTAAAATCTGACAATTAACAATGACGCAAAGTAGGTAACTGTTTTGTAGATTAAAGTCACAGAAAATAACGTAGAATTTAAGTAGAGCCTTCACGAGGCCATTTATACATTCAAAAATACCGTCAAGTTAATATGAGTTCAATACAACCAATTTAAGGTATCGCATTTAACGAGTGAGTCACGTAGAATGTTTACTGCTTGCTTTAGTAAGTGTTGCCTCTTGTACCGGAGGAGGGTAGCTTAATAGAACTGTGCTGATAACATGACTTATATCAACAATATGGAAACAACGAGAGTTTATCAAATGATCTCTAATGAAGGGAAGTTCTAACAGAGTAGAAAGACGTATNGCAGACTTTAGGGAACCATATGAATCAAAATAGATCTGAGCTATCGTTTCCTCAATGGGCTGTTCATACTGATGACAAAACTCNTTCGTTTTCCACGGAAAAGCAATTGTAAAGACCTCCAACAGATTAAGAAAAGGAATATCGTATGTGGGGGTAAGTGACGATCGTGTTACCTTTAACTGGTTGGAACTTAAAGTACTGCCCCTTGGAGTGCCTGAAATACTGATTTTAGCCTCGTTTAGCGATGACCTTTGTCTAGGTAAAGATTCAGGAGAAGCAATAGTCTTTAATGANGAATCATTTCCTTCATCCAGTGTTGTTTTATTACGTGTGAAGGATGATGAACGGCTTTGCTTGTCGTCGAAGGTCAAACTAGAAGAGGTAGATGAAGCAGTAGAAAAAATGAAACTACTCTGGCGACGTTCAGGCTCTTTGGAGACAATGCGTCTCATTGTGTAGCTAAGAGCCTTAACTAACCCTTCCTCAGGCTGGATTCCTTTACAAAAGTAGAAAAGACATGTTGGATAAGCTAAACTATCGGTGTCAACATCCTGAAAAATATAAAACAGAAGTTGCTTAGCTCGAGCAATGCGAAGGAGCTCATGTTCTGCAGCCGTAGAATTTGATGATTCAAACCACAAAGTCATGTTATTATAGTCTTCGTGTTCCAATAGACCCGAACGGTTTGGGTCAAGTGAAGTCATTTCGTGTAAAATGTCTAATAATTGCTGTTCAGAAGGCCAAGGTAAACCAAGACAGCACACTACAAAATCGCGCCAGTCAAAGTACTCGAGGCAGCCAGCTGTGGCATCAACGAAAAGTCGCAACTGGAAAGAGTTTAAAGATAACAACGCTTGTGGTAGAAGCCGATGCTCTACTTCCACCTCTGTTGGCAAAATGAAATCTGACAATAGGTAATGAAAAGTCTGAGGTGTCATTAAGCCATCTGGAGCAGCATGTAGTAAACATTCTGCGAGCTGTATCAACTGAAGTATAGTAAACGTTGATTGGTTTGGGGCTACTTCAGTAGTTGGTGGCGGTGGAGGTGGTTTCGGAGCTAGGCGCACCATTGAGTCAGTACGAATATAAAATTCATCACCATCGAGCACGAGCTCAGCCATCAGACGCTCTTCTCGTTCAATAGCATATTTCAAAACGGCAGAAAGGTTCAGCACGCTTTGGACTTCACGCATGTAACGCAATTCTACCTCCTCATACAGTTCAGTAAATATGTGCTTGGCATCTTTAAGCGAAGCTGTGAGATCATTAATAGCTTGGGAGCGAATTGATTTCATGCGGCAAGTAACTCTNTCCACTTCGATGTCGATGGCTGCGCGCCACTCTGATGCACCTCGGATAACTGTTTCGTTCTTTTGGAGGATCGCGTTCTCCATTTCAGTTTCTTCTTGTGTCTTTGACACCTGTTTCTTTTTGTTCTGGGGTGTTGGTTTTGTCTGCTCTTTCATCATCTTAGATAGATTCTTTTCTGCAGTGTCTTCTTCTTGTCGTATTACGTCGCGTGCTGACGTAATAAGAGTTTGCAGCTTTTTCATTGCAGTGTCATAGGCCTCTAACACTGTACTCACGTGGGGCGAATAAGAACTCCTGAAAAAGAAGAAGCACAACCTTAATCGGGAGTAAATATCATGTAAAGACAATATTTAAATGAAAATGACTACACTCACTTCACATCCTTTGTTTCAATGAGAATCTTGGCAATCGTTGGATATAGGTCCACTATCTTCGCCTCTACTCTTTCAAAAACGTCCATACTTGTCAAGCCTTGTTTGCTACCAGCTTTCCTTATTTTTTTAACATCTCCTTCACTTCGAGGTTTCGGAGCTTCAACTCTTGATTCTGACAGAAGAGGAACTGGAACAAGTGAAAATCTTCGTTCAGCAGGATAGCGCCCAAGCATTGAAAAGTAATAATCCTGTAACAGCTGTAAAGTCAGAACACATCTATCCAGTTCAACTTGCAGAAAGGCTAAAAACACGTTGGTCATCGTAAACAGCAGCTCAGCAACCCAGTTTTCATTAATAACGTCACGGCGTTCTTGCTCGGCATCTTGCTTTCGTTTATCGCAAACATCTAATAACGTGTCTTGCAAATCAGCCACACGGCCATGTAATTCAGTTTTAATCTCAGAGTCACGACGTAGATCATCTGCTAAAGAATTGTAAAGCTTATGAAATGTGACTACAAAGCGTTGTTTGTTATCGGGACGCTGCACAAATTCACGGAAATTAATTCCTACAGCATTTAGATATGGAGGCATTTCAGATTGTAGAGCACGCTTAGAATATAGGAGACTTTTCAGGTCAGCCATGTATGTTTTCTCTATTCCTTCCCATAGAGACGCTAACGTTGCTACATTTTCTTCTGGTAGAGGTAAATCCACATAGNCCCAGTCCTTTTCACCTGGTGCAGGAGGTGGTGGTGGAGTTTCCTTCGCTTCTGTAGAAATATCACCAAGTTTATTTTCTCCAGTTTCCTCACCGATAACCTTGGATGGTCGGGATGCAGTTGAGTAATTGTCTTTGTCATTTTTACTCTTTTTATCCGATTTGTTCTTCGGTACTATATTAGGTTTCTTTTTACTAGTTTCATTTTTTGACGCCTTAGATTTACCTTCTTTTAGGTTGTTCTTCAAAAGTTGAACAGAAGGCGGAGACGCGGCATTAGTGGGAGGAACAATCAGTTCTCCAGTCGACAAACTTTCTTGTTCTTCAACGATAACAGCTCTACTTTCGTCCACCTTTTCTTTTTCCATGGCATCAGCAAACTCTTTCACAAGGCTGTGAATGATTTCTGCAACAGTTTTACCAAGTAATGATGCTGAAGAAATCACGCTAGTGTCAATGACACGACGAAGTCCAAGGTCTGAATAGAAACGGTTTACCGAGGTGCTCAAGGGTATTTTAGGCAAAATTTCATTTTTATTAACACTTATAGTGGTCGACTGTTCATTGTTTAACATAATGACCGTTTTCATAAATGACTTAAATGGTTGGTCGTTAGCTGGTGGTCGTGGATTGGGCACAAGCTTTGATTCTCGTAATGTCTTTATCNTATTTTCTGTCTGTTTTGTTTCTTGACCACATAACTTTTTGTCTGAAGGATAAATGTTCGTTGCTTTTACCTCCTCAACTATGATATCAAGTCCTTCGTCTTCATCATCTTCAATGAGCGACACTTTCATACCTGTTAATTTTTCTTCTAGAGACTCTATTTGTCCTCCAGAAGCAGGAAAATCCAACAAAATCCAACCTCCTCCATCTTGAAGCCCTGATATATAATTCAAAACGAGGCGAGTGAGGAGATCATCAGGAAGAGATTTTCCAGTCCTTAAAATCATTGATATTTCCAACCCTAAATCAGCTAAAGGCGATGGNGAGAATATTTTCCTCGATTCCTCAGCACCTACTGGAAACCCNNAAAGGGAAGGGGAAGTCTGCACAGCCTTATCTGCTGCACCAATCGCTGCTTGGTTTTGATCTTCTGAAGGNAGATTCTCAACCTGANCTGAAGATATTTTCATTCCAGTTTGTGATGTGTTTTGGATCTCGGACGCTTCTCCTTTCAAAGCTTCCAACATGTTCGCGTTTTCGGTCAAGTATGCCTCTTTCTCGGAGTCAGTCTGATTTAAAGCCTTGTTTATCAGTTCTTCAAGTACAATTAAGTCCACATCGTCATTGGAAAGCTCATCCTGAAGAACTTTAATCGTTTGAGGGTCAGAAAGGCCGTACACTACTCCAGTTACGCAAAATTCGGGAAGTACGATCTTCTCTGGTGGTGGTGGCGGAGGATACTTCAGTGACAACAAACGGTGCACAACGAATCCTAACACGTTATTTACCTTTTCACATTCATTGTTAGTATTCAACTGATCCAAAGTGATACGAGACGAATCGTTGTCAAATTGAACTTGTATTTCTTGTAATGCCCATGGTCCCTTGGAAAGAATATATTCATCCAAGTCTTCTTCGTCAAGGACTGATTGTCTTCGTATTTCATCTGAGGCTTCTGTTGTAGCACTTTGAATAGCGTTGTCATCCAAAATGTCAATATCTTTGCTGTNAGAACTAAATATGGGCTGACATTCACAAAACAGAATTTTCCAGTCTCTTATGAGCCGCAAGGGCGCTTCTTTTCCCGAAACCCTTTTATATTCGGCAACACATAGTGCAACATCAACAATGGCCTCAATGGCCTCACTACACAAACGTGTATGTCTGTCCCGTCGAATGCGTTTACGTTCTTCAAACAATTTTAGGTGAACTGCCTTCTCTCTCTCCTTTTCGACCTTTTCATCTTCACTTGCTTCTTCAATGCGACGTTTTTCTTCTTCCAAAGCAACAGCAAAGTCAATGTCACGCTGTACTGATATTTTTTCATTCTGGATGAGTCTGTTTTGGATNATTTTTTCCTTCTGTTTTCTTGTGGCTTCGATACGGTGTGCCATCATTTTCTCATAACGCGATCTTCGCAAAATCTTTTCAAGTAAGAGCGCATTAAGTTTCTCCTCTTGTTTTTGGTCCAGTTC
This sequence comes from Machilis hrabei, assembly GCA_003456935.1. Lineage (NCBI taxonomy): Eukaryota > Metazoa > Arthropoda > Insecta > Archaeognatha > Machilidae > Machilis > Machilis hrabei. The sequence continues at coordinate 21,907 of KZ875382.1, forward strand.
TTCCCAAATTTGTCCCAGTAGCATCTTGTGCATCGCAGCCTGTTTGACTCGAAATGCTCCTTCCTTTCGTGCCTTATCCTTCAGTCGCTGAAAATACGGTTGAACGTCTTGAGCGTTGACAAAAGCACATGCGTTCATTGTGTCGATAGCTTTACTTTGTAATTGCTTCGATTCTGAAGAAACATCAGGATCTGACAAAGCAGTAGGAATTTTGTTCTCAAATTCTTCAACAGCTTGTCGAAATTCTTCTGCTTCCCTTTGCTTACGGTCCTGCAAACGATTTTTGGTAGTTAGACTTATAGATTTGAAGTGTTCNACTTTCTGTACTTCATATTTCAGAACGTATTTTATATATTTTTCTCGTGCTTTCTTAGATTCTTGTGCTAACAGGTCACATTTNACTCTTTGGCTAGCAATTAACGATTGTTTTTCAGANAGAACCAGGGCAGCCATTTTCATATTGTNTACTACATTTGGTTCTTTGCTTTTCTCGACTTCCTTTTGCATTTTTAACTGTGATATCTTGCTCAAGTTGATTTTCTTTCTCTCTGATTTTAAGCCTCCTTCAAGAACCAAATATAACTCGTACAAAACTCGAGTTAGCGTCGACATTTTTCCGTACGCTAAATCATCAATATCTCTTTTCATAAGCTGTAATCCAACATTCCTCAACCATTTAGAAATTGATATAAAATTATCTTGTTTACTTTTTAAGTCTGGGCATGCTTTGATTGAAGCCACCTGTTCNGCGTCAATAACATCGTAGATGTGCAATATTTGGGTCAGGAGCATTCCACCCATAGATTCCCGGTCTCGGCCTGACTTAAAATCATAGGGAAGGCCCAGCTTATCTGACAGCCAATTTTCTAATACAACACTCATTCTTAATACGTACCTTATAAGTTGTAACAATTGGAGAACAATTTAAGGGTAGTTTTCCAGAACATTTACTGTTCTACATATTTTCTCACTAATGTTTACACACTGTACTANACCCATACATCTGATTGTTATTTCGATAATGGGATACCAATTGCTCAAGATTTAGAGCGTAAACAGCGCCGCGTACTGGTGACTAAATAAAGTACGTATGAAGTACCTCCAAAGACTACTTTATAAACTTTGTATTACCGTTGACATTGAGTGTATATAATCAATGGTATTACGCAACGGCAGCACACATCTGCGTAATATAAAGTAGGTAGAGTTCTTGAAAGTAAAGTAAGTACTGACAGTTCGCCATTGTGATGCTGTATAATGCCTCCATTGACAGTGATGTGTTGACGCGCCGTAAAGCCAACATCATCATCAACATCATCATTGACAGTGCTTTTAAAAAAGTAAATCTAGAGAAATCGCGATTTCTGCAGAAGCCACGATTTAGATTGTCTTTAATAATCACCTTACCTTANCTTACCTAACCAAGCTAAAAAAAATCAGGTATTAGCACTTTGTTTTTCCTGTCAAAAGTCGTCCATTTATTAGTAAATGAAATTTCATGGCTGATCTGGATCTAATGAATCCTGCTTCTTTAAGCGGCAAAATTATTTTCGCCTCAGTGCTGGGCAACTGAAAGTAGTCGGCTGACTGTCAAATTGTAAGCGGCCAACTGTAACTTGTTGGATGAACTCCCTATTTTGAGCATCCAGAGTTATCAATTGGTCAGCAGATCAGCCATTAACCCTTAATTGTGCCCAAGTGTTAATTCAGTGGCCATGGCCACTCCTCAGATGTCAGCGTTCCAAAGAATTTACAACGAACAAAAGTGTATAAGCAGGACCTCATGTAAGCTTACTTCCAGGATAGACTCCACGCCCGCGAACATGGTAGCGGAGTCGACTCCACGGCTGCGAACACGATTCCACTAACGGAATAAAAGAAAAACGCCTAAAAACACCGTTACGATCCCGATGAAATCAACTTTGACGAATTAAAGCATTTAAAGTAGGACAGTTTTAACGACATTTTGTAATCTATCTACTTTTGTGATGCTCATTCTGAATTATGGGTCAATAACACTAAAAAGCACAACATAAAATTAAATGTAAAAT